>BQNB010007310.1:0-27100 GCA_026074375.1 Tanacetum coccineum | reverse complement strand
TCATTGAGTCAGTTTAAATTTCATTTAAAATTAATAATTAAAGAGTTTTAATAAGTTAGGTTTTGAAAATGAAAAGATTAGAGCTTATTTTCATAATGTCAGCACCAGGGGAGTTTTTAATTTAACTTTGATAGCTTAAGTTTGATTTTTACTCTTTGAGCTTTTGCTAGTGAATTTAGTGTGTTGATACACACTCAATAAGTGTAAGTAGTGCAGGTTTACCCTTCTTAGATAAACTGCACTATTGTTTGCACTTGTGCAAAAGTGCATCAGTACTAACAATAAGTTAGTACTGCTGTCATTTTTAGCTTAGTTTTTGGTTAAGTAAAAGTAGGTCTTAGGTTCTTAAATTCAAGTAGGATTTAGATCAGTTATAGCTTAATATAGATTAAGTCTTTAATCTCATTTTTTTAGCTTATTTCATATCTTAATTCGGTACTTTTAAGTTCACTGCATCAGCAGTACTAAGTCAATTAGTATTGCTGATTTTTAAGCTTCAATTAAGGAAAGAATATTTAGGAATTAGAAGCTAAAATTTAATTATATTATAGTCTTCTAATAGCTCTAGTTAGGTTTTAGCTTAAGTTTCAATTCCAGCTTATCTTGCTTAGTTTAATTTGCTTTTAAAAAAAGTAGCCATAAAACTGAAAACAACAAAAAAACAACAGTAGGAATAGAATTAGTTTCTTAATTTTGAAATTTTAGAGTTGTAGAATCTGATTTTTTTTCTTAGTTTCATCTCTTATTAGTTGATTGATAAGAAGGCAAAGAATTAGCTTCTTATTCAGCTTTTTGAGCTTATTTGCTTAAGTGTTTTTTTTAGTTAAAAGAGCTTAAGCCTGAGTTTGCTAGTTTCTCATTCCATTTCAATTGCTTTTCCATGTTTCCAGCTTTCATCTATTTTCATGTCTAGTTTAAATTCATCATAAGCTTTTCAGAACAGTTTTTGGATTTAAAATTGGTGCTTATTTGAGTTTTGTACAAGCATTTAAGCAAAATTAAGGGTTAAGCCCCACTTTCTGAGGTCAGCTGATAAATAAGCTCTTATTAAAGCTTATTTGTGGCTTTTAGATATAAGTGTTTTCATTAAAGTTGTTCTCCTCAAGCTGTTCTACAACTTTTCTCTTTTGAGTTTTTCCTAAAAAGCACTTTTTAAACTTCAACTTATTTAGGGGCTTATTAGGACTTTGAGTTAAGTCGGGTTGGGCCTCATGGTAGAAATTGTAATTTTTAGGTTTTATAGTTTGTCCCTCTGTTAGTTAGTTTGTTACTTTGTTAGTCCTTTAGGTCTTTGCATAGTTAGTCCTTAGGTTAGTTAATTAATTAGTTTTATTTAGTTTTAATTAATAATTAGGGTTAGATTTTAATAAGTTTAATTAAAGTTTAATAAAAAGTAAAAAAATTAGGGCTTTTAATTTTTATAAATTTCTGCATATTTTCTTTATTTAGTGTAATTTTTATAATTTTATTTGGATTTTATTTTTAATAGTTTTATTATTTTTATAGTTTTTAATTAGTTTAAATTTTAGAAAAATCATATCTAAAAATCTAAAAAGCCAAAAATAGTAATTCTTTTTTCTAAAAATTTACTTTTACTTATTTTATTTAGGAAAAACATAATTTCAATTATTTTTATATTTTTTATATTTTCTAGGATTTAATTAGTTTTAAATAGTTTTTAATTCTTAAAAAATTCAAAAATAATCTTTAAAAAAATATTTTTCTTTTTCTTAAAATTTTATTTTATCATAATTTAGGTTTAAAAACTTAATTTTCAATTTTAGGGTTTAAATTTAGTAGGTTTGCTTAATTGTCGTGTTTTATTTGTTTCCCGTATTAGTTTAATTGTTTAATTGTTTTTAATTGTCCATTTTAATTGTTGCTTTAGATTATCAAATCATCAATTCGCTTATTCAAATCATAATCCAAGCTTAAACGAGGTTTCAATTTCAGTAGTCGTTGGGAAAACGACCCGGGTGATCGTATTTACCCGGTTAGATATACGTATTATATATTACATTATATATATTTTTGAGAGTGAATTTTCCTTAGGGAATTTTCTTAATTGCTCTGTGGAATATTATTTTATAGTATATTTTATTTTGGGGATATAAAACTCTTACACTAATTATTGGGCGCCGTTGCGTGGGGGGGACTAGTGTTTAAGATTCCTTCGTTTTTAGTTTATTTGGTTTGAAGATCCTTTCACCCTCGAAAGTTTCATTCTTGTTTTATAATTCAAAAATCAAAAAAATCAATAAATATAAAAAGTAAAAAATATTTTCCTTTTCTTTTTAGTATAAGTAAAAGATAAAAAAAATAGAAAAATCAAAAATATAAAAAAATCTTCCTTTTTAATTAAGAAATAAAAGTCACCAATTGGTAAAACTACCAAAATATAATACTCTCAACGAAGGTATTATCATAATCAATTCCGGTGAACTTGTTGGTTCCCAAATCGAACTAAAGATTTAACACTTGCCATTTGTGTCTCTACGAAGTACGGCTCACCTTGAAAAGCAATTTTTGAGAGCTACCGTGAAGTAGTTGATTATTTAGTTTAAGTCTCTTCCGTGTAACCGTTAAAATTCATTGTAAAAAAAATTAAAAAATTAGTGTAAAGATTTGCTTTTTGATTTTTAGTTTTTCTTTTTATGCGCACTCGTTCGCAATCTCGAAGATGTCGTCAACAACAAACTCCTCCGGTTGTTGTTGAAAATTTTAATTTAGAAGAACTAATTGTCGATCAAAACATTGTTGCAATGGCCGACAATCGTACCATGGCCCAAATGTTACAAGCACTGATCCGCTCTGACTATACCTTAAAATATATATAATATAATAAAATATCAAACATATAGTAAGAATAGTCTAAAAGCAGAGTCGATGATACCGAGAAGTAGTATAGAGCTTTCTCGGGTCGTAAATCCCAACGATGAGCTGAATGGTAAATCGATACGATGAATTGATGATTTGAATTGAGAAACAAATGATTTTGATTTTTAACTAGATAAACTAAAATTAATTAAAGAAAACTAAAATTATTCTATGGGAAACAAGCAGTGGAAAATGGGAATCTTAAATACACTACGGGGAACAAAATTAGTTATACGGATGAATCCTAAACTACGGGAGCATAAATAATGGCAAATGAAATCCTAAGAAATCTACGGGGAACGTAATTAGGCTTAAAAAGACTTAACTAAACTAATTAACACTAATAAACTAAATTAAACATGCAATTATAGACTACCGGGAATTAAATCGCAAGCTAAAACTAAAAAATTACAAAAATAAAGTCATAAAATTAATTTTAAAATTTAAATAAATTAAAAATATTCTAACTTAAAAGAAAATGTAAAAAATTTCAAAATCGGAGTTAAAAAGCGAACAAAACGGTAAGAAACGAAAAAGTCGAACTCGTAAACGAGCCCGGAACTGAAATTTGGGCAAAAATCACCCTACACAAGTTTTAATAATTTTCCTACAAACTATTTGATTAAAGAAAATTTTCTAAAAAAGAAAAATAATTTTTTGTTAATTTTTGTATTTTTTATGATTTTTTAAATATTAAATACTAATTAAAACAAAGAAAATAAAAAATAAAAGTCTAAAAATTCTAAAAAAAATCAGATTAAATAAAGAAAAAGTTAACAAAACTAAAAATGTAAAAATGCCCAAAAGTTACTGTTTGAATTAAAAGTAATTAAACTAATTAGATTTTAACCTAAATTATATTAATTAAATTAAATAAACTAACTGTGGTTAACCTAAGGGACTAACAGTGAAAGGACTGAAAGGACTAATGAAGTAACAGGCTAACTAACCACAGGGACTAACAATGTTAACTATAAAAGAAGAAATTACACAAATGGTCCCTGAAGTGGACCCCGATTGCAAATCAAGTCCTAAGTGCTTATTATCAAAAAGTCAAAACAGGAAAGTTGTAAAGGGGCTTAATGGCAACATTTTTCATAATAAGCACTATTTCTGAAATCCACTAAATAAGCCAGAAAATGAAGCTTTTGGACTGACAGAAACTTAATAAGCTTATAAGCTTATTTTGCTTTCTTTTTGGGATTTAAGCTAGCAAAATAAGCTAAAACTATGGGGGACAGATAAATAGGGAAAAGGGAATCCTAAATATAAGCTATGGCAGTCTAATAAGCCCTAAAATAAGCTGGGGAAGTACTTAAGTTATGCTAACAGCTTATTATAAAACAGAAAAATGGGGACTTTAAGCCCTAAATAAGCTAAGCTAAAAGGGGAGTTAAGCTACAAAACTATGGGGACTTAAAGAACTACTAGCACTACCTATAAGCTATATGAAAAAGGCATAAAATCCTAGGGTCTAGTTTCTAAATAAGCTAGAAATGAGGGCTTAACAGTGTGGTCTAGCACCAGGGGAGGTTGCAACAGGACTGAAGGGGCTTTTTTGGCTTATGAAAAATAAGCTCATATGAGCTTTTTACTTAAAACCAAATGAAAACAGATTTAAAAGGGATGGAAATGAGCTTAAGCTCATAAGCTTAAAGGCTAAAAAGCTCAATAAGCTGCTGAATTTTGGGTTTAAAATTGAGGGATTTCAAAAATCTTTCAAAGCTAAATTTGGACTTATGCTTGGTCAAACCAAAGACAGAACAAGGGATGCTTTAAAGTGGCTAGAAACATCAACAATGAGCACAAAAACAATGTGCTTAAGCTGCTTATGCAGCTTGAGCACTTAAACTTAAATTTGCTTATTGAAAATTGACAGAATAAGAAAGGTGGCTCAAAAACTTATTTTGACACTAAAAGTTATGGTTAAAGAGACTTAATACACCCTACACACTCAGCCAAAAGTGGCTGAGTGCACTTGACCCATGCAAAACCCCAAATGACCCATTTTCAAGGCTAACCCAAACACCCCCTTAAATATAAAATACGTTTTTAAAATACTTTTTAGTGAAGGGAAGGCTGATAGATGTGATTACTAGTAATGTTTACCCATTTTAACACAATCTTACATATGTTTAACAGGTTTAAGAAGCTTATAAGAGTCTTATAAATTCGACAGTAGCAATATCACAAATTCTTAACTTTTTTATTAAAAACCAAAATATTACAACATAAACTCTTTAAAGTAAAGCTGAATTACACTAATGCTTTTAAAAGAAAGACTTGGAATTTAAAATTAAGCTAAAAACATAAAAAAATGGTCTCTTTTCATTCGGCTTGTGTTTTTCAATTTATAGAAGTCTCTCATCTTCTATCTTCACTTGGGTGTGTTTGTTGTGTGTCTTGAAGCTCAGCTAACATTCCTAGCCCTAGGATTACACTTGTGTTTCTTTCTTATCAATCTCAGCCATGGATGGTGCTTCGGGTTTGATGAGATTGCCAGCTTGGCATTTTAAACAGGGAAATGGGTGTGGGTTTAGGATTGGACTGGGTAAAGGGAGGTTTGGGTAAAAGAATGGGGTGGTAACATGTGATGGTGAAGGTTTTGAGGTGGTGGCGGGAAACGGGTTGAGGGGGAAGCTGTTATTGGCTAGCAGTTTTAAAAAGTTTGAAAAGAACAAGAAGAACCCCTGGACTTCTTATTTCTTTCCATTTCTTTTTGTCCTTTTTATTTAGTTATAAAAGAGTTTAAAAAGTTGGCATAAACAGCCCTTGTGTTTTATTAAAACAAGGATATAAGAGGTTTTGATAATGGCAGTTTCAGCCCTTGGTGTTTTTAAGGGAAACTAACTAAGTTTGAACAAAAAAATTGCAAAATCAGTCCCTCTCTTTGTTTAAAACACTTTTTTTCTTTTTACAAACACTTTTAAACTTGACAATTTAGGTCCCCAGGGTTTATAAAAATGGTATTGGGCTTGGGTTATGTATTGGGCTTGTATTGGGCCCAACTGAGTCAGGCTTGTGTTATTGGGCTTTTTAAGGCCCAATAAGGTTTGGGTGGGTTTTTGTTTGCACCCATTGCTGAGATTAGGCTGTACAAGGGCTAGGATGGGCCTTTCAAAGAGTCTTCATAGACTCTTTGTCAATAGCACACAAATGGCTGTTGTCATTGATTGAGGCCCATTTGGTCTTCACAGGAGTCTTCGATAATATACTATTGTGCGTTCCCGGACCCATACAGATGGGTTGAGATTCATTCAATAAGTATTCTTCAATTTACGGCTCCGGTTTTGACTGTTACTTATGTTGAGTTGACTTGACTTTGACTTTGCCTGGTCTTTGGCTTTGATTATGGCCTTGTCCTTCACTGCTTTTATCTCAATTCCCGAGTCCGTTTTGTCATTCTTTTGCTCTCGTGTTTATCTGTCTTTGTGTATTAGATAAAAAAAAAATGATATCCTTTTCCTGCACAACACTATTGTAAAACAAACATATCATGGCAGATTTCTGTCTGTTTTTTTGGTCATAGTTAAGTCCTTTTAATGGAGAAAGGTATGTTATTAAGCACATACCAAAATCCCCCATACTACGACATTGCCGTGTCCTCACGCAATGCTATGAAGTAAGCATTTACGAAAACTAAGACTCTTGACCCCCTCCGACTAATAACTTTGAAAAGTAGCAAAGTGTTTGTCAAAGGAAAGAATCAATAGCTTCGACAAATCCCGATTAACACCATTATTTTGTATGTACATTGACTACTCAAAAAAAATTTTGGATTTTTTTTTTTTTTGAATGGTTTGTCTTTCTTATTTAACTCACAATGGGATCATAGAGTGAGAAACGTCCATAGAATGATCTACGGATGTCCTGTCGGATAAATTTCATCGTCCCCGATTTTTCACTAGTCTTAAACCAAGCAATTAAACGAGATCATTGTCGATATAAGTTTAGGTGTAAAGCCCTCATACTTATGACTTGTGAACTTTTGAACTCCCGACATGGATAAATGATTACGTGTGTGTGCTCGATTTAACTCAACCATAGATCAACTTATTCTCATAGTCACAAAATGAATCGTGACTCAAAGCAACAATTTATTAAGACTTTGCAACTTGATTTTATAGAACTTCAAAAATTTATTTATTTTTTTTTTTTTTTTTTTTTTTTTTTCAAAAGTTCTTAAAGCTAGGAATGCGTTGCTTAGTTTGAACACCTACCTAGGCCTCGCTCCCTAGTAGGATATCACAACCAACGACCGGGATGACATAGTTTGAAAAACCCACCCCGTTGCTAGCGTAGTGGGAAATCACAACAACACCTTCTTCCTAAATATGGCGAAGGGATAAGTGTCTTAGTTTGAACCCTCACCTAGACCCATTTCTCTTTCCAGTGATATATCACGACACACCACCAAGTCCTAGAAGCAAAGATGTCTTAGTTTGAACCCCACCACGGGTTAGCGGAGTGGGATATCACGACACATCTATTACTTGCTCCATATAATCAAATGTATGCTTTATTGGCATTAAATCTTTTCAAAACTTTTGCTTTTAAAGAATCAAGTCACAAATTTGAAGCTTTTTCTGAAAACATCGATTGACTTAGCCGAATTGAATCGAACACGTATGATTAGGCGGATTAGAAGCTTATGGGAGAAAAAGAACACAAGTTATTCATATAAGTTTTTAGACGAATCTTGCTTGACACATAAACTTATATTTAACTCTATCATTTCTCGTTCTTCACTTAAGAATTCAAAGCAATAGAATTCGTGAAAGCTTTGGCCTAAAAGAACTAGCTAGGGCTCAACACGCCCGATCGAGTCAAAAATTTATTCTTACTCTACCCAAAAAGACAAAAACACTTATTCTATTTTTGAAAATTTTTAATTTTTTTTTTTTTTTTTTTTTTTTTTTTTAACTTTTGCAAAAATTTGTGAAAAAAAACGGTATTACAGTTATAACATACCAGGACTGCATGCAAAAATCAATCGAAACTTCCCCCCCCCATACTAGAACTAAACATCGTCCTCGATGTTTCAAAGGGGTACCTACGTAAATCTAAGGCCGTTTATGAAGTGTGCCAAAAGATAAAACGTTAGTCGATAAGATTTGGATACTGAATTCCCAAAATGAAGCTGAGGATGTGAACAGAGTTAAAAATGACAGAATCGAGAGCCTTCACAATCCGGGAATACCTGGACATACAAAGCACACAGAACATGGACAAAACACAGGTAATGGAAAATGCAAGCCTTCTCACACACAAAACATAAACAAGAAAACACTTATTTATTACTACGCATCAAGAAGTTTGATAACTTCTTGCTTAATAACCTCATGGATTTTGGGGTTAACTCTTCTCTGATGTTGAACTACAGGTTTGGCATTTTCCTCCATCAAAATCTTATGGGTGCAAAACTGTGGATCTATCCCCTTAATATCAGAAATCTTCCAAGCTATGGCATGTTTGTGTGACTTAAGAACCTTGATCAGGGCGGTTTTATCCTCATCTTTCAAGTTTTTAGCGATTATGACGGGTAATTTGTCATCACCCTCCAGAAACGCATACTCAAGATGGGATGGTAAGTCTTTGAGTTCTAGGTCGGGAGGATCTTCACATGAAGATTTAATCTTTTCAGGCACATTAATTTCACAAACTGGTGACGGAGGGAGATTTGGGTCACTATTGATCACACTTAACAATTCCTCAAGGTAAACAGTATCTCCCTCAGAATCATAGATGCCGTCAACACCCGGTGGTATTGAATCATCGTGTTCAAGAAATGCATCGATCTCTTCCATTAGAAAATCACTTCCTTCGTAGGGAGTGAAAGATGGAGAGAGAGAATCAATCATAAGGTCCGAAGGGGAAGTGGGATTGCCACTTTCAGAAATTTCAAGTACTTCTTGAACATATTCTTCACAAGCAATGTCAATAACATCGACTCGGTTAACCGATTCAATGATATTCATGTCTAAGGGTCATTTGTTCACCGTGAACATCTATTAAGGCACGTGCCGTCCTCAAGAAAGGTCTTCCTAAGATTAGGAGAACTCTAGGATCGGCCACGTAATCAACGACCACAAAATCGGCAGGAAAGAAGAATGTTCCAACTTTCACGAAAACATCCTTGGCGATGCCGGTTGTTCCAACTTTTACAAAAACATCCTCGGCGATGCCGGTGGGAGTAGAAATTGTTCGGTCGGCAAGTTCAAGAATCATTCGGGTTTTGGTCAAAGCTGGGAGACTTAGTTCTTTCCAAATGGAGAGAGGCATTAGGTTGATGCCTTGCCACCAAGATCGGCCAAGGCTAAGATTCATTCATTCTCCGGAAATTCACAAGGTATTCAGGAATTTGCCGGGGTCTCCACGGTTTCTGGAACTTTTTTAGGATAACCGCCAAGCAATTCTCATTTACCAGTATCTTTTTCAACTCAATTATCTTATCTTTGTCATTGAGGAGCTTTCTAAACATTGGTGCAAATTTGGGCATGTGTAGGAGAGCGTCCGCGAAACTTAGCTCGAAATGGAGATTCCGAAAAATCTCCATAAATTTTGAAGCTAGAAGATCGTCTTTTTTACAGAGCTTCTCTTTGTTGGCCCTTGAAGGATAAGGCAAGGTTGGTTTAGTCTTTGAGCAACAACGGGCTCACATTTTGGTATTGTTGGGACACTGGAGGTTGGATGTTTTCGGTGCTTGGTTGCACCGTATCCTTTGTCTCCTCGGGTTCATTTTCCTTCTCTTTAGGAGGAGAAGAAATTTGAGGTCCATTATAGGAAACACCGCTTCGGGTAGTGATTGCTTTCACATCACCTTTCGGGTTAGCAATGGTGTTGCTTGGAAGAGAACCCAAACCCGAAGTAGAAGCGGTATTACTATTTACGAATTTGGTGATCAGGTCCGTTATATTTGCCATTTGATTATTTTGCATAACCGCGTCATTAGCTTTGACGTAGTTATAAAAATCGGGCTTAGATACACCCGGTGCTGGTGGAACTGGAGCTTGATCTTGAAAAGTCGGGGGTTGATTAATCTGGGGTTGGTAAACTTGTCCTTGATTGAAATTATTACCCCTATTTTGGTTAAAATTGTTCCCCCGATTTTGGTTGAAATTGATCCCCCGATTTTGGTTGTTTTGATGGTTTTGCATAGGAGGAAAACCGGGAGGTCGAATTTGGTTTGCAACCATCTGAGGTCGGTAACTGGCATCGGTGGCTTGTGACACGTATTCTTGGATATTGTCACGATAAATGTTGCCATCGGTGGCTGGACAATTTTGGTAAGAATGACCACCCCCGCAAGTTACACAACTTTGCTCGACCGCTTTTACGGGCGCGGGAGTTTGGTGAGCGGGAGCTTGGGATTGATTCTTCTTATCAAGGAGCAATGCTTTGACCATATCTGTAGTTCGGGACATCGGGAAGAGTTTTCCTGAGGTGGAAGTGCTTGCCATCACTTTTGCAACAACGGGTTTGCTGCCAGTGAATGCGAAAGTTGGATTTTCTCTCTAATGATTTTTTAACATTTGGGGCATTTTATCCAAAATGTTACCAACCCGCGCGGAATTCAATGAATTCTTGATCCATTTGTGTTCAAGGCATTATAGAATGTATCTGGTTGATGCAATTCTGAAAACCTATGATGCGGGCATGCCCTAAGAAGATCATTGAATTGGTCCCATGCTTCATAAAACGATTCGTCAAATCTTTGCTGAAATCTCGTGATTTCATTTCTAAGATTTGTCTTTTTAGAAGGGGAAATATTTTTTAATGAATTTCGCCACTAGATCATCCCAAGTAGAATCGATTGAGGGGGTTTCTTTGTCAGCCAAATTCGGGCTGCCCCTCGAGGAAAATGGCTGGAAAAGCATAAGCTTAATGACCGTACTCGGACGTGTCGAAAGTTCCGTAGAAGTGATCTTGTTGAAATATCGGATGTGAGCACGTGGGTCTTCTTTATCGTGTCCAAAAAATTGTTTGTTTTGAACAAGGTTAAGCAGACCATGCTTGATCTCAAAATTGTTTGCGTTGATCTCGGGAACAACGATTGCATCCTCGTAACCCTCGGTGTGTTCGAGCATTGAGCCATAGTTTCGATTATCTTCCATCGTAACTATGGGAGGATTTGGTTTCTCAAGATTTGGTGATTCAACAGAAGTTTGTCGGGACTATGTTGTTGTCGCGTTTAGGACTTGAGACGAGTCGCCATGCACAAAATAGAATTTAAAAAGGAAACATTTACACTAATTTTTTTTTTTTTTTTTTTTTAATGATTTATTCACAATTGATTTTAACGGATAATTAGATAAGACAACTTTAACCAAATAATCTATTACTTCACGGTAGCTCTCAAAAATAAACGCACCAGTGTGATCGGAGGAGTAGGAATACGCGCGAAGCTTATTTCTCCTTTCGGGTCGTAGTTCTTAGAAAACCTCTTATACCCACTTTTACGTTTGTTTAACTTTTCATAGGTGAGCCGTATGTCGTAACGAGACACAATGACAAGTTTTTTAAATCTTTTGTTCGAGTTGGGAACAACAAGTTCACCGGAGTTATTATGATAATCCTCATGAGAATATTATATTTTTGGTTTTTTACCATTTGTGAATTTTATTTCTTTTTTTTATGGATCAATGTTTTTATATTTTGGTTTTTTTTATTTTTTATTATATGATAATTATATAATAAAAGAAAATGAAAAAATTATATCTTTTGTACTTCTTTTTATATTTTAATAGAGAAATTATCCACAGATTAAACCCAAATTGTCTAATGTAACGATATTCTTTTTCCACAGCCTCCCCGGCAACGGCGCCAAAAATTGGGATCCGTATGATAATATTATATCTATATAGTATATATATATATATATTTATATATATATATTTATATATATATATTATATATATATATATATTATATATAATATATTAGCAAAACTCAACCTTCCTTCGCCACAAGGAATGGTCAAAAGTTTCACCAAAATAAAATTATATAGTAGCGGAAGTATGAGTTCCCGGGTGTTGTCCCACGAGGCTAGAATGGAAAATCGAATGACGAATTGATAAACGATGCTTGAATATGACTAAATTATGATTGGCGTCCTATTTCTACAAGTTAGATACGCAAAAATGATTAAATAAAACAAAAAAATGAAAGCTATATAACTTAAAACCTAAAATGGGCACGAAAAACAAGGGAAAAAAACTAATTTTTTATAAAAATTAAACTAAGTGAAGAAAAAGGCAGAAATTTAACAAAATTAAAAACACAATTTTTTATCTAATGGTTAAGCTTAATTAAACTATTAAATAACTAAACCTCAACTAATAATAAACTAAAACTACAAGGACTAACAATGGACTATAGCTGGGAATATTTGTGACACAAAAGACCATAATAATTATTTTTTTCCTATTGAACCCCAATCCGTTTTTAGTCAAGTCACAAAAAGTGTGATTTTATAAAATCGTTTTTAGCCAAAACGCAAAACACGAAGTTGTTCACATCATGTTTTTAAGCAACTTTAATAAAGACAATTGCGGAAAAATAGCCCACTTTATAAGCTCAAAAGCCAAATAAGCTGTGCTTACAGAAAGTTGCTTAACTTTTGGTTTTTGGTATTTTTAGACACTACAAACGCAATATAAGCTCAATTCAAAAAGGAGAGATGTTTGAAAGTTATATGTTGCTAATCTGATTTCCAAAAGCTTTTTCAACCATAAACTTACTTAACCAATTTGCATCAAAAGTGGTAAATTCCAAAATTTCCTAAATAACCAAAATAAAAATAAGCTAAAATCACCAATATGCCAAAACTGAAAAGTGGGCTTTGGAAATAAGCTCACTAATGAGTCCTTTATTAAGCCCTCCTATTCACCTTTTTTAAATAAGCCACTGCAATAAGCACAATAGCACATGATACCTAGTATTTTTTCGGATTTTAATGAAATAAGCACGTTTTAGACCTAAATTAAAGCTATGAAATAAGCTCACAAACTTTAAACAAAACCTCAAACAGATTTAGTTTCACCAATGAGCTCATTGCTCAAAAATTTCATAACTAAAAACCTATTTAATATATCAAAATGTGAGATCAAAAAATTGGTGAACTACGGTATACTAAAAGTTAGCTACGTAGCTTTAAAAAGTTAGTAGGCTGTTCTAAGTTTAGTACGTAGTTCTAAAAAACTCTAAAGTTTTCAAAAGTCTTTTATTCAAGCTGGATTTAATCCTAATTGATAAAAACAGATTTTCAAATGACAACATCAAGGTACTTTATGAACAGATTTCAATTCAGTATAAGCACTTAAATAAGCTAAATGTAATCTAAGTATTAATACACATGCTACAGTACTAACTAGGAAAGTTGACAAATCATTTTTGAACTGAAATCTAAGCAGGATAAGCACTAAAACAACAATAATTAAGCAATAAATAAGCAAATATTAATAACAAATAGAGCTTATAAGCAGTCTACAATAGTAGAAAATTGAGAATAAAAAGAGACTTACAAACCCTGCTTAACACAGGGCTGCTTAAGTTTTCAAGCTTATCTACAAGTCTAGCTTGTCAAAGCAAGCTAGTAATGTCCATAAGCCCATCCAGAACTGGCTTATCATCTATAAAAAAGCTGTGGTGTATTTGAGAGTGATTTTTGTTATTTTCTCTTAACTACTTATCTTTTTTTTTTCTTTCACTAAACAAAAACAGCTTATAAACAAGCTCATTTGAAAGCTTTTCAAATGCAATTAGGCACTAGTTAGCAAGTGAGAACTTGGAATTTAAAAATTGGATTTTAACATAAAATCTCAACACTTTATTAAACTTGGAAATTAGTACAAAGCTGAAAGAAAAAGTACAAATAGCTGTAAATGACTGAAAATTAAGCTAAGATTTTCTAAGATATTAAAAACTAAAAACTAACTCTCTAAAACCCCCCCCTTTGGGTTACAATGGCCTATTTATACCTAAAACGTATTAAGGTCTTGGTTTCTTGGATTCTCTTCTATCTTTCTTCTTTGTTTCTTTATAGAGACAAAAACCAAGTGTGTTGTTGTGTGAGGTGATTCTAAAACAAATCCCAGCTCACATTATCTTTTGTGCTTCTTTAGACGTCAATCACAGCCATCGAAATGCTTGGAACGTGGTGAGGGTTTGACAACCATTGGCATTTTACTGTGGGGGGGGGGCAAATAGAGAGTGAGTTAAAATGGTTTTTGTAGGGTGTGGGTGTTTTGCAGGGAGCAAGTTATGGTGAAGACATCCCTATCTGTACTTGGGTTTTGTTGGGGGGAAAGATGGTGTTTGGGGAGGTTTGGCAGCTTCTGGCCCTCATTTCTTATTTTTAACAAATTCGCCTGGTTTGCATTTCAAACCCTTGGTCTTTTATTTTGTAATACAACTTGTAGGTTTGTCATTTCAGTCCCTTAAGTTGTATTTTGTCAGGTGGCTGACTTTGACTGTGATGAATTTGGCTTCCGGATTGCACTTTGTCTTTTCCATCCCGTGCTTGGTTTGGTCGTTTTTTGGCTTTCTTTTTGAATATCCGTTCCTGCACATTGCATAGGCAAAACTTACAATACAAGTATCTTTGATCCGTTTTTAGTCTTTTAAGTTGTTTTAATGGAAAAAATGGTATTTGTAAATTAAGCACATACAATGACATTAGGCCAATCTTTTGAAAAGGGTGGGATTTTAATCAAAATATTGAGCATATGGATGCAGAGCATGGAAGTGAAAAGCAAAAGTCTCCTGCAAAAGAAAAGTCTTCTGAAAAGGTTGTGGAAAAAGAGGTTGATACACAAGAAGAGTTGAAAGAAGTTGTTAAAGAACCTGGAGCAAAGAGAAAGATGTCTATTCCTAGAAAAGCAAAAGGAAGAGACAAAAGTTGGAGGAAGATACTGAGAAGGAAGAACTCAAAGGTTTGTTAGACATCATACCAAGAGAAGAGGTCCCTATAGAGGTTGAATCTATATCTACAACAGTTTTCCAATTGTGGTTGGAAGGACTTATTGTTTGACAGAGACTTTCATGTATTATCAAGTTTTCAGAGGAGATGGCAGTTCAAAGAATTATAAGATACTGAGTGAGATGCTTGAAGACTTTGATAGACAGGATGTAGAAGAATTATATAGATTAGTCAAGGAAAGATATAGTACTTCAAGACCAGAAGGATTTGATCTGATGCTTTGGGGGGATCTAAACCCTTTGTTTGACCTCTGATGGATGATGATGTGATTGGAAAGATCAGCATGAATACAAGTTGTTAAGCTGGAGATTATATGATTTTAGTGGTATACATATTTTGTTGATGGAAAATGGATTAGCAATTCATATGTTGACAGAGAAGAAGTATCCTTTAAGCCAAGAGATGTTGACAAAGATGTTGAGTAGAAAATTGGAGGTAGAACGAGGAGAGTTACATGCATTTGAACTCCTAGGGTTTATAACGATCTCAAGTGAGAAGTGACAGAATTGTTTGAAGAATTCATCAGAGAGGAAGACGACTATAAGATTTTATTCAGAAGAAATTTGTTGATTTGAAGGACAATTTCCCCCAAAACCAATAGTTTTAGGGTGAGGATTGTTAGAATAATTCTTCCACAAGACTTATTATGCCAAAGTACTAAAGGAGTTAGTTACGGCCAGTACAAATATTCGTCCTGCAGAGTTATTAATACTGTAGTATAAGGAGTTAGTACTGATGATGGTCAATGTGCTGACAATGAAGATCGATAAGAATGCATGGAGTTATTTAGAATGTTTATATTTGAATTGTAACTGATCCTAAAAGATAGGCTGTTATCTTTGTAAAGGACTCCTTGTATTCTATAAAAGGAGATCCTAAGTTTTAGAATAGATATACTTTTCAAGTGATAGAAATACTTAGAGAGAAAATTTGTAATAGCTTCAAGGTTTGTAACCCCAGTACTTCAAGAGTACTCGTATTATTTCAATAATATTGAAGCAGTGTGTTTTGTGTTCATTGTTTGTTTTAGTCATTACTGTTCCATTAATAAAATTCTCTAGAGTATCAAAGTGTAGATTCCGCATACACTTTGGTATACATACTAAAGAATCGATCAAGGCGTGGGATCAACAGCAAAGTTTAAGGCAGAACAAGAACAAGAAAGGCTTGATCATGAAACTGCAATGGAAATATAAGAGGAACATGATGCAGCAGAAAGACAAAGAATGGCTCAAGTTCATCAAGCAGCTCAAGGCTTTACTAATGATGAATGGGATGATATTTTGGCTAGAGTTGCACCTGACAAAGACTTTGTTCAATAATTACAAGCAGGTGAAAAAGTTAGTAATGAAGATCTACCAAGAAAACTTGTTGAACTGGTCAATCAAAGAAAGAAGTTCTTTGCTCAACAAAGGGATGAAGCTAAGAGGAACAAGCCAATGACTCCTGCTCAACAAAAGGAGTACATGTCTACTTACATCAAGAATTAAGAAGGAGGCTATACTCTTAAGCAATTGAAAGCACTTTCATTTGAGGAGGTTAAAGAGATTTTTGAAGCTACTATGAGAAAGGTACAATCCTTTATGCCTATGGATTATGAGTTGGAAGTTCAAAGACTAAAAAGAGCAGGTCAAGATGTTGTAGAAGAACCTGCTAAAAGATAAAGGACTAGAGAAGCTTCAGGGTCAGTTCAAGAGCAAACATGTGAAGAACCAAAAGCAGAAGAACTGTCTCAAGAACAACTACATCAGATGATGATGGTAATTCTAGTAGAAGAGGTTTATGTTGAAGCCTTACAGATTAAATATCCAATTATTGACTAGGAAATTTACTCTAAAGACTCAAGAAAATATTGGAAAATTATCAGCGATGAGGAATATATGAAGCTTTATCAGACTTTTAATGATATGTTGAATAAAATTTGAAAGATGATTGGAACGCTTTAGAATTTGGTTAAGGATAGATTCAGAACACAGAAACAACTGAAGACAAGCAAGCAGTACTTTGGGTAGAGTTTTGAAACGGTTATTTGGAACCTGAGACAGTGATATTTTTGGAAAGCTCAGAGTATATGCATGATCCTTTGAACTGGTGGTTATATGATACATGTGGTGTTCATCATGTGTCTATAGAAAGAGGACATGATATTTACATGCTGGTTGAGAAGGATTATCCACTACATAAGCACTGTTGGACCTTGATGCTGTGTAACAAGCTGAGAGTGGATTAATATTCTGATATGGCAGAGGAGCTTTTAAAGAAAATCTTCATACTTGTAGAAAGACCAAGGCAGTAAAGTGTTTGAAAGAATCCTCTCAGAGCCCAAAGTTTTTTACGTTCAGGAAACTTGATGATTTGCGAGGTTAAATCACATATTAGGGGAGGAATCTATTGGAATCTAAAGTCTACACACCTTAGTCCTGTGCCAGTAATATTAATATGCTCATGATATAATAACAGTACTAACCGTTAGTATTGACCAGAAGAACAGCTTAGTACTGCTAGTACTAACTTAATACTGCTAGAGGACTTTATGCTGCTGCATGAAGATTACAACTGTTGGAAAGATAAAAGCGTGTTTTGTGATATGTATGGACTGATTCAATATATAATCCTTATTGTTAGAAGATATGTGATATTTATTAGAACGTCTTTGGAGATTTGTAGTTATCTTGTAAAGTACTCCTTGGTGTATAAAAGGAGATCTTAGGTTATGGTTTAAAAAAACACATCAATCAGTCTTTCTTTGTATTTATAGCTTCAAGGTTGTAAACCCTAGTACTAGACAGAGTACTCGTATTATTCATCATAATAATATTGAAGCTTTTTGGTTATTTTTTTTTGTTATATTCAAGTTCATTCATTTACTACATTACAGTTTACTATCTACATTGATTTCTTCCATGTAATTATGGTAGATTCTTTTACAATATTTTTTTTTTTTTTTTTTTTTTTTTTTTTTTTTTTTTTTTTTTTTTTTTTTTTTATGCATACTTTAGTATAAACAAAGTTTTAGCATAGTTGTCTTGATCTATTCAATATAATAACCCTTTAACAAGGTTTACAAGATCTAGTTGGGATCATCAAAGCAATAGTAAAAGGATCTACAATCCGACTTTCATGCAATCATAAGCAAATACAAAGGAGGGTTTAGCCTCGCCTGTTATAAAGGAAGTAAGATAAATCAATCACACACAATAGCAATATAGAAGATATGATAAATAAATTACTTGAATTAATACATGGATCCAAGGTAGTACAATAGGGGTAATAACCTTACTTGAATGAAAAATGGATCCAGGTAGTAAAATAGGGTTTTGAGGGCTATAAAGACCTATGAAGCTACTCAAGGATAGGGTTCGTGCTCCCTAGTTATACAAAGTTTTCCCAAAAGTTCCTCACTAAAAACCCTAAAAA
Organism: Tanacetum coccineum; assembly: GCA_026074375.1. Taxonomy (NCBI): domain Eukaryota; kingdom Viridiplantae; phylum Streptophyta; class Magnoliopsida; order Asterales; family Asteraceae; genus Tanacetum; species Tanacetum coccineum. The sequence continues at coordinate 8,826 of BQNB010007310.1, read as the reverse complement.
TGGTTTTGTATATATAGAGGTATCTCGGCGACGGCGTTGCGTTATGGTCCTGACCAGCCCCCACCCCCCCCCCCCCCCCCCCCCCACGTACCATGGCTGTATTCTAGACCCTCTTTAAGTCGGTCACGTCTGACACTGTCTCTAAATTTAGACCGTCGTCACTGTATAGAACCAAGACGGCATCGCTTTATGCTTGCGGACAACCGTCTCCTCGTTCTGTAAGCAATACTTCTTTAAGGATTTGGTGTAGGTCCGTAATCTCATCGTTTCTTCTCCAAATGACGCCCAAGTCATGTTTTCCTCCAAATGCCATCTAAGTGCTAAAAATACAAAACAAATGATTAAGCACATAATCTAGGTATATTTGCATGATTGAAGGGGTTAAATGACCCTGAAATAGTGGATAAATAAACACTCATCAAAATACCCAACACTTGGGATTTGCTTGTCTTACGCAAATAGGCTTTTTCCCCTAGACAATAGCAATATGAGGGTCATTTAACTTACTCTTTAAAAGTATTTTACAACACAACCTTCTAAACCTTGTAATTAAAAGCACAGAAAGCATACACTAGCACCTCACATAAGTGTTTGGGATTCTCTATTTCACTCGGTGTATAATAAATTATAACATAATGGGAAAACGGAAAATCAACACTCATTACCGTCATACATATAAATTAACCCATAGGCTTGGTAAAGATCAAACCTCCACTGTGGGCGCAAGATTATTATTACTATCTAAGTGGTCTTTAAAGAGTTGTGGGGTGTAGGTGTAAAGATATCATATAATGAAAAATGGAAAATGGATAATATTCATTTGGTTTGGCTTTGGGTGAAATTTGGGAGGTGGAAAGCGGTAGCTAAATTATTCATAAGAATTCAGTTGTTTTTTTTCCCCCCCCCCCCCCTTTTTGTTTTTTTGTTTATATTTATATATATTTGTTTTTTTTTTATTTTTTGTCTTGGTGCTAAGCCAAGACTCGGACACTAGATGTACAAAACTCTATACTAAAACACTCTACACAATCTCTTTATTTTTATTTTCTGTTATTTTATTAACATAATAGTCACAGGGGGCTTATAGATGCACCCTACATTGCAGCTTTTTACATTATTTTACAAGAAAACTATTTCTAGACCGAATTGAGCTGGATAAAATAATTATGGAGCTTATTGAGCTTATTTGGGGGTGATAAATTAATCTTCCCAAATTTTTCATAAGATGAATACTTACCATGAATCTAATCGTCTCTAATACTGTATAACAAGGATAAGGACTTAGCAACTGTGTACTCAATAATTAACTTGGGTTAAAACAATAATGTACATAAAAAGCGAGTACATACATGGTAGGCTAAGGCGATTTGGGTGTAACGATTGGTTTAAAGGTTGACATTGCTCTTCATTAATAGTCCAGCTTAATCAGAAAATTACGAGAACCATGATAAGGATAGGCTCAGAGGGTTGTACTAAGGGTATCCTGCACTAAAAATGAGTGCATGGCAAGGGTGTGGGATAGTTATATAATCGGATTGTGATACCACTCCATAACAATTACAGGTTTAAAAAAGGCGTTCATCTAGTGCCTCTTATATTAGCAATCCTAATACTCACTATTGCGGTCTAGAAATGCATCATAAAAACATAGTTCTAGAAATTAATATACTGCGTCGTACATCATTTAATTTAATACCGATACTAATGTTCCAGAAAAGGCGACCTAGATCATACATACACATCTGTAACGACGGAATAGACACATATGTCTGCATTCGAACCTTAACTCGAACAAGCTAAAGGTATAAACTATCTTGGGTATCAATAATGGATACCCGAATTCCTAAAGATCTAAAGGCGAACCTCACATTTTTAGGGTGGAATTTTGAGGGTTTTTGTGCTAGTCATACACATTCCTATTCATGAGACGCTATTAATACTCGGTTTTCGTCGTTATGTGTCATAATTTTTTTAAATTTGGTGTCAAAATTACCTTTATAGCTATGTTTTTGAGATCGTACCATAATTTTAAGGAACAAGCAAATGGCAAATGAAGGAAATAGTTTCTAAGGCTTATTTCCTACACTTAAGTTGAACATTGTCCCTAATGTTCTATAGAAGTACCCATTACAAAGAATAAAGGAAAGAAACAAGTAAAAGAAACTAGTACTCCCCTGGTTTGCTCAATAATGGAGAAGAAACATGCGATAACTGGTTAAATTGTCCTCCAAGAATCATCTAATGAAAACTTCCTAACAACTTCCAGCTCATCTAATCAAATATACCCTGTATCAAAGACAAATGACAACTACACCAAAATAAAATCGGTGGGATATATCTTTACCGGGGAAACCTTTACCCAAAATCAAATCGACGGGATAGATAACAGATACAACTGAATTTAGGGTTGCGACTCTATAAAAAAGCAGTAAGATAGGATGAGAGTAATGATATAATTGTAGGTTTATGCAGGTTTACAAAAGAATTAAAAATTTTAAATATTGCACATTTTATTTTTCAGAAATATTTGAAAATTTTCAGATTTTCACATAGCTAGAGGCACGATGCCATCAGGATAAATCCTGACACCGTCTCCAGCTTCTGTGAAAATTTCTTCTTCGTTTTTAATGAGAAATTTCCTATACGTAATTTTTATAATTCAAAACTGAAGAAAGCATGCATAAAACAGAAGTTAAGTCCATTACCAATCTAAGACTTGAAACTGATGCAAATTAATCTAAAGAATTTATTTCAAATGTTTGAATTAGGTTCATAAAAAACCGCGATATTTCCCTACATTGATTTGTTGCAAAAATACCTTTGATAGCATAAGACGAAGTTTACAAACAAACAAAGCATGATTACCACACTAATTCAAACATAAAACAAAAAATATAGAATTGAGACACAAGACACTCCTAATATGCGATAAAATAAATATTGGGTTGCCTCCCAAAAAGCGTTTTTCTTTATTTACGAGTCTTGTAGCTAGACTCGAAGTCACACGTTCTTATGTGACTTCTCCTTTGTTCTTCCTCCTGGCTTTTGCGGCCATCAAACTTCGAATGCCTTTGCACACATACTCGTCATACTTGTATTCGGGCCCTAAGTATAAGTTGTCAGAGTAGTGGGTTTTCTCACAGTTATCATTATCACTCTCTATGATGAAAGGAGGAATGCGATCGATGATTATATCCGAAAAATCTATGTGTTTGAACATGTCCATTTTGTGGGGCATTTTAAAAACGATATTTTCCTTATCTCTTTCAAACATGACTGTTCCCTCTTCTTTATTATACACAAGCCCGGTTTCTTCTATAAACGGTTTTTCGAACACCACTGATCCGAGGTAATGGTCGATAACTGATAATCGTTATAGATACGTATCAAACTAATAACCCTCAATAATATATATATATATATATATATATATATATATATATATATATTATATATAATATATATATATATATATATATATATATATATGTATATATATATGTATATATTATTGAGGGTTATTAGTTTGATACGTATCTTAACGATTATCAGTTATCACTTCATTACCTCGAATCAATGGTGTTCGGAAAACCATTTATAGAAGAAACCAGGCTTGTGTATAATAAAGAGTAGGGAACAGCCGTGTTTGAAAGAGATAAGGAAAAGATCATGTTTGAAAGAGTAAGGAAAAGATCGTGTTTAAAATGCCCCACAAAATGGACTTGTTCAAACACATAGATTTTGTGGATATAAGACCGATTTCTACATTTCCTCCTTCTCATGTTAGGGCGATGTGTATGATGATACTGTGAGAAACACTACTCGGATAGCATAGACTAAAGGCCCGGAATTACAAGTTGCCGAGTATGTGTGCAGAGGCATTCGAAGTTTGATGGCCGCAAAAGCCAGAGGAAGGAGGAAAGAACAATAGGAGAAGTCACGTCAGAACGTAGCTGACTTCGAGTCTAGCTTACAGATCTATAAATAAAGAAAAGCGATTTTTGGGCGGCAACCTAATAATTACTTTCGTTATTAGGATGTGTTCTTGTGTTCTTAATTCTATATTTTTTGTTTTATGTTTGAATTAGTTGTAATCATGCTTTGTTTGTTTGTAACTTCGTCTTATTTGCAATCAAAGGTATTTTGCAACAAAATAAGTGTAGGGGAAATATCCGGTTTTATGAACCTAATTCAAACATTTGAAATAAATTCTTTAGATTAATTTGCATCAGTTTCAAGTCATATGATTGTAATGACTAACTTCAGGTTTTTATGCAGTGCTTTCTTCAGTTTTGAATTATAAAAATTACGTATAGGAAATTTCTCATTAAAAACGAAGAAGAAATTTTCACAGAAGCGGGGGGGGGGGGGGTTGGAGACGGATGTCACGATTTATCTGATGATCGTGGCCCTCTAAAGCTTTGTGAAAATCTGAAAATTTTCAAATATTTCTGAAAAATAAAATGTGCAATATTTAAAATTTTTAATTCTTTTGTAAACCTGCATAAACCTACAATTATATCATTACTCTCATCCTATCTTTACTGCTTTTATAGAGTCGAAACCCTAAATTCATGTTGTATATGTATCTATCCCGTCGATTTTATTTTTGGGTAAGGGTTTCCCCGGTAAATATTATCCCACCGATTTTATGCTTGTTGTAGTTGTCTTTGTCTTTGATTACAGGTTATATTCGATGAGAAGAAGCTTGAAAATTCTTAGGAAGTTTCATTAGATAATTCTTGGAGGACGATTTAACTAGTTATCGCATGTTTCTTCTCCATTATTGAGCAAACCAGGGGAGTACTAGTTTCTTTTACTTGTTTTTAGTTCCCTTTATTTGTTTTTACGGGTACTTCTATAGAACATTGGGGATAATGTTCAACTTAAGTGTAAAGGGGAATAAGCCTTAGAAACTATTCCTTCAATTGCCATTTGCTCGTTCCTTAAAATGATGGGTAATATATCGAAATCGCTAAAAAACATATAAGGTATAAATTTTTGACCCAAATTTAAAAAAATTTATGACACATACCGACGAAAACCGAGTATTAATAGCGCTCATGGATAGGAATGTGTATGACTAGCAAAAAAACCCTCAGAATTCCACCCAAAAAATGTAAGGTTCGGCTTTAGATCTTTAGGAAATTCGGCGGTATCTTTAGTGATACCCAAGCTAGTTATCTTTAGCTTGTTCGAGTTAAGGTTCGAATGCAGACATATGTGTCTATTTCATCGTTACAGTTTGTGTATGTATGATTTAGGTCGCCTTTTCTGGAACCATATTGGTATCGGTATTAAATTATATGAGTGTACCGGTAGTATATTAATTTCTAGAACTTGTTTTTATGATGCATTTCGAGACCGCATAGTGAGTATTAGGATTTGCTAGATAAGAGGCACTAGGATTAACCCATTTTTTAAACCTGTAATTGTTATGATGGTCACACCGATTATATAACTATCCCACACCCTTGCCATGCACTCATTTTTAGTGCAAGATACCCCTAGTACAACCCTCTGAGCCTATCCTTTTTCATGGTTCTTGTAATTTTCTGATTAAGCCGGACTATTAATGAAGAGCATTGTCACCCTCAAACCAATCGTTACACCCAAATCTTCTTAGCCTACCTTGTATGTACTCGCTGTTAGTACATTATTGTTTTAACCCAAGTTAATTATTGAGTACACAATTGCTAAGTCCTTATCCTTGTAAATACAGTTTTGAGACGATTAGGATTCATGGTAGTATTCATCTTATGAAGAATTCGGGAAGAATTAATTTATCACCCCCAATAGAGCTCAATAAGCTCCATATTATGTTGATCCATCTCAATTCGGGTCATAGAATAGTTTTCTTGTAAAGTATGTAAAAGCTCAAGTGTAGGGGTGCATCTATAAGCCCCATGTGACGTATTATGTTATTAAAAAAACAGAAAAGAAAAATAAAGAGATTGATGTAGAGTTATATAGAGTTTGTATATCTTTGTCCGAGTCTCGGCTTAGCAACCAAACCAACGTGAATTCTTATTGTAGACTTAGCTATCCTTCCATCCAATTTCACCCAAAGCACCCAAATGTTATCTTATCCATTTTCATTTTCATTATATGTTATCTTACACCTACACCCCACAACTCTTTAAAAGACCTCTTAGATAGCACATTCATCCTATAAATATATTCATTAGAATATAATTGTAATGAATAATGCTTGCGCCCAGCGGTGGAGGTTTGATCCTTTACCAAGCCTATGGTAATTTATATGCTATGACAGGTAATGAGTGTTGATTTTCGTCTTCCATTAGTTAAAATTTTTATAACACCCGAGTGAAAAGAGTGAATCCCAAACACTTTTGTGAGGTGCTTGTGTATGCTTTCTGTGCTTTTATATTACAATGTTTAGAAGTTTTTGTGTTGTAAAAACTTTATAAGAGTAAGTTAAATGACCCTCATGTTGCTATTGTCTAGGTAGAAAAGCCCATTTGCTTGAGGACAAGCAAATTCCAAGTGCATGGGTATTTGATGAGGTGTTATTTTATACACTATTTCGGGGTCATTTAATCTCCTAAATCATGCAAATATGCCCAGATTATGTGCTTAATCATTTGTTTTTGGGTTTTTAGCACTTAGATGGCATTTGGAGGGAATACACATGACTTGGGCTCATTTGGAGAAGAAACAGACGAGATTACGAACCTACACCAAAACCTTGAAGAAGTATTGCTTACAAAACGTACAGACGTCGTCGCAAGCATAAAACGACGCCGTCATGATCCATCTAGTGATGGCGTCAAAGATTTAGTGATGGCTTCAGGACGTAGCCAACTTAATGAGGATCAAGAATCATCCACGTAGCGATGGCGTCAGGATTACAATGCGACGCCATCACATCGATATCTCTATATATACTAAACCGATTTTAGGGTTTCAAGGGTGTAACTTTGTATAACTTTTGGGAGACGAACCCTAGCTCTTGTAGCAGCTTCATAGGTCGTTTTTAGGACCTCAATACCCTATTGAACTACCTTGAATCCATGTTTTAATTCAAGTAAGGTTATTTATCATTAATCATTTAATATGTCTATGGGTTGTGTGATTGATTTATCTCTTTGCTTTCTTTATAACATGCGAGTCTAAACCCTTTGTATTTGCTTATGATTGCATGAAAGTCAGATTGTAGATCCTTTTACTGTTTCTTCTTCATTGATGATTGTGCGCGTTAGGTTCTAGAAAACCAGCTTTTGTCTGTATCGATATAGACACGTCTAGGGAAACGCGAGTGCGTAGAAAGGATACCACCGGGTAACAATATTCATACTACCTTGCCCCTTTATATGGTTGATCCCTCTTAAGATATTTCACATGCATTTAATGTACTCTTAGGGGCCTTGTAATAGTCTTCATACTACCTTACTTGTATGTTGCCCTAACAGAATATTAAATAGACGAAGGGTTCGTGTAATCCATTCATGACCTTGGAAATACTTACACATATCATCACAAGTGTGACAAGGCAACATGATTAGAAGAAGCAATCTGATAAGTAATGCATGATTGAGTAAATACATTTAATTATCATAAAGTTATCACTAGTAGATTAGATATTAGTTTAATTAAGTAGATAAACAAACCAACCTTTCAAACCATAGATTTACTTGCTTTCCTATAAATATAAAAATAAAATAATAATCTTCTCTCAACCCCTAGAATTCTGTTAGACCGTGATCAAGCCTTCCCAACCTATTCCCCTAGAGAGCGATAACAACCCTCGAGTCTTGCATATACTACTACTCAATGGTTAGGTACTCTGCCTAGAGAGTTGTAAAACTTCTTGTAGAAGTCTCTTACGACAACCGCATAATTGGGCTACAAAAGTAGATCTAGATCCAGACGCAACATTCATTAAAAAAATTAAGTAGTTGGTAGGATAATTTTCACACAGTAGGTTTAGTTTAGTTTTAGGAGTAGTAATTGATTTGGCTTATTTAGTAGGTAGCTTATTGTAAAATCCTTTTAGCTTGTTGTTCCAACTTAATGTTTCGGATTATTATTGTTTAATGAAGATGCTTTTTAAAGGTTGGTGTTTCTCTAGCTTATTTTCTTTCTTATCCTCTTTTTATCTTATTATATTTTTAGCCTATTTTCAAATAAGCTATTGCTAGCTTATTTATTTTTAGATCTTAAGCTTATATTCGAATAAGCTCCTTATAGGTTATCTCATCTAAGCTTATTTCATATTCTTGTTTGTCTAAGCTTTTTGAATAAGCTTATTTCGATTTGCTTATTTTTCCTTTAGCTTATTGTTCCTTTGGCTTATTTTAAAATATTCAAGTTGTTAAGAGGCTTATGCCTCGGGTTATCTAAGCTTATTACAACTTATTTTCGATTAGCTTATTCACTTTATCTTATTTCATCTAGCTTATTCTCTATTAGTTTTTAGCTGAATCTATTAGCTTTTTGGTTTATTAGATTTAATTCTTAATTATACCCGATTTGTAGAATATAAGTAATATTTAAACACACCTATAAGTATGAAGAAATCTAGAGAGAGAAAAAGAGTGGGAGGTTGCTTCTAGTAAGGGAAAGTAAAAGTGAATAATGTATAACTATGTGAATAATGAAACAACCAATACCCTTTCCATAGCATGTAAATGGTATATATACTTACATAGGCCGGCCATATGGGCTTTGTCCATGGGCTTTTCCTAAGCCAGCCTATCTAGTTTCCAAATATTACTTAACGAGCTATCTAACGATATTTATAGAAGTGAACGATAATTTTGTATTCCTAACAATCTCCCCTTAGAAGGTCACTCCATTTTACAA
>BQNB010007309.1:70704-94011 GCA_026074375.1 Tanacetum coccineum | reverse complement strand
TAGCAAACGACACCGGCTTTGAATGAGGAAAATTTTTAGGGCCTGTTGCAGCAACATTAGGTGTAGGACTAGCCTCATTAGAACAAGAATTATCCTTGTGAAGGCCTTATGCAGCAGCATTAGGCATGGAATTCCATGTTGCAGCCTCATTAAAACAATCATACTCAATGTTAAGGTTAACACTCGCATCCCTCCCACCAGGTTATGACACAAATTCATCATCAACAACCTTAGTATCTTCTACTGTAGGCGAGTCCATAGACCGAGTACCATCAGTTGTAGAAGACCGGACCTCTTCACAACCATCCGCCTCATTGCCCGCTTTATTCTCATCTGCCACAAGTTTATCCAATTCCATTCGTGTAATATTCCCCTCCATTTGCTGATGTCACACCCCGACAATGGCGAAAACTTAGGAATGCAACATAATGATCAATCGTAACACAAGGTACAAAAATAGAGAAAACCACATTGCATAAACTCCAAGTGCTATGAAGACCATCAACCTTGAACAAACTCAAGTGATGTCCCAAATCGCAACTAAAATTCACAAATCTCTTACATTTATTCATATGCCCTCGCAGGGGACCATAACCAAACTTAATCCAAAATCTACAAATACTAAAATCAAACAACAAGTAAGCAAGACTTCAAATGAAATTCCACACGAGATACTTCTAAGTCTGCTATTAATCACCAAACTATTCCTCTTTCACATCACCTGAAAATGATACTCAAAAACGTCAACAATAATGTTGGTGAGCTCGTAGGTTTGCCTTAAACCCAAAAGTTGTGCCAATATTTCAACAGTTGACAATAGTGCTATATGACAGTGAATATATGCTAACAATCCAAGACATAGCATCCCCGCTAGTCATGTCTTAACATCCAATAATAAATTCAGAGTCGCAACTCCGAAATCACTAACGCACCTAAAGGGCCTACCAGCTAGAGCACTATATTAGGGCGTACCACACAGAACCTTGCATGCCAAACACAGTACATGCAAGTACCACACAGAACCTTGTATGCCAAACACAGTACATACAAGTACCACACATAACCTTGCCATGCCAAATACAGTACATGCAAGTAAATCAACACATAATATTCACATAACAGTCATAAGCACATATCTTGTCCCAAAAACAAAACCACATTTCGCACAGATCAATTCAAAACATTTCAAAACACATTTGAGTATCATTTTCCCCCAACAGAAAAATAGTAAAAAGCGAGGCTACGAGAACTCACCTTAAGCAAGCCTTTAGCAACTAACTTCTACTACACAAGAAAATGCAACGACGCCCGCACACGACCTAGTCCATTTAATGTCTCATTTTAATTAATCACTTCCAAAACAATCTTCACGTTTGATGTATAGAGTTTAGACGCGTTGTACAATTACCCAAAACAGTTTTAGTGTGTGATGGTTGACGACTTGTCTCCACAATCATATCAATCTCATTTTCCAATAATACATACTTATACTATTTAGCGTAAATAGATAAGTAATATAATAAAAATTTATAATTATTAATTATAAATATATCTCGACAAGTTCATTCGGTACACCTTAATCACTTCAAAATAATCATTCCTTGATTGAAAACGACACATTTAATCACAACAAACACCTTAGGAAAGTTTCGAGAAAAAATATATATTTTTCGTCTTTTAGTGAATTTATTAATTAAATAAAATAATAACATAATATTTTATTATTAAAAATCAAAAATCATGTTTTAAGTAAAATTTCTAAGTATAAACTTTTTATGAAATTTCGACATGACCCGTACGTGTTTACAACGTTTTCCAAGGTTTCAAACCTTAATTTCCAAACACTTTTCACAATTCGACAGTTTTTGACAAAATTCCAAAATCTCAAACTTTAATGTTCACCAAAACGTTTTTCCTAAAATAACGACCAATATCACTTCGTAAATACATTTCGCTTTCAAAAAGTCCACCAAAACTCTTAAAATGACCAAATATCGCTTATTGGGCCTCAAGGCCCAACAAGGGTCCATTAGGACATTTATAAGTCCAAAATACTATTTAAGTCCAAAACCAAGGTCCATTTACATATATAAGTATAGACTTATATGTAGAAATAATCCGGACCACAATAAGCCTTCCCGTTAAGCCGCAACTCAAATAGACTTATTGGGCCGTGAGTCCATAAACTCTAAAATACGTATATTAAGTTTTAAAATAAGCTAATAAGCTATGTATCACTTTTGGTTATTACCATAAGCCTCAAAAATAGTCCACAACATATGTCATAACACAAAAATAATCAAAATCACTTTCCTAGTGATTTTGAGAAAGTACACGTAGCCTTTAAGCCCAAATAAGCCAAGAAATAGCTTAAAAATAAGCCCGAATAAGCTATACAAGTAACTTATCAAAAATAAGCATTCTAGCAACATATATTATTCAACCATCACGACCACATCATCAAAACTACAAAAACCCTCATTTTCTTTCTTTTATTACACGAACCAAACGTACCCTTTTCTTTCGTTTTGCTTCCAAAAATCAATTTTCACAATGATCAACTTGTACAACTAACATCTATGCATCAAAATAAACCCAAAAGGACAAACAAAATTTAAATTTGAAAACTTACAAGAAAATCTTCAAATTTGTAGATTTCGACACGAACTGGACAACCCAAACGTTGTTTAAATGAATAACCAAACACTAGAATCAACCCCAAATATTTATGTCTTCATATTTTCTTGATCAAAATTCAAAAATTATGAGTGTGTGTGTGTTGTAGGTGGCGGACGAACAAGAGAGGAGAAAGGGAGAGGATATATTTTTTGATTTCAAAATGGAATGAGAAATGCTTAGATGTTAAGCATATAAATGTACCACACTTAGACAAGAGTGCTAAAATTAAGCCTCCTTGTCCCTTTCCTTCCATGTGACCGGCCATGGCATCCTATGGGTGTCGGGTCTTTCTTTTCGTGTCGAAATCACTTAAAAGCTCGTAAAACTCAACCGTAAAATTTACCCCAAAGTTAAAAAGCATTTTTATTCACCTTAAAAATACTTTTCCATTAACTCAGAGTATTCACTTGCAATATTTACACTTTAAACCGTTAAAAATTTAATTTGGACATTAACGGATGTGTCAGACTCGTTTTTTTGGCATTTCTCAAAATTCACGGGTTAAACCACCCGGAATACACATAACACAATAATACCTTCCAAAAGGGATTATTTATCACCTTAAACCTTAACTCATCACATATCTCATAAAATCACTACCGTCAACACGGTACAAATATCTGAATAAACTGACAAAAGTCAAATAGTCAAAGGACTATTAACGAAATATTCAGAACAAGTCAAGGTACTATTAATGAAATAATCAGAACACAAAAAGGGCATAGGTTATAGTGTTCCATATTATGGTTTGCTGATGGCGGTCCAATATCTCCTGGCGGTCCAAAATATATTGGGGGCCGCCCTCAGTAAAGGGTTTTTATTTGATTTTTGATGAAAATTTAACAAAGACGAGTGACATTTTAATTTGCATTTCGTAAATTAAAAATGCTTTAAGTACTACGGATGAACATATTAGTTGTCCATGACATGGAGTGGAACTCGGAGACTTGAATCGAAACTAGAAGAAGGAGAAGCGGACACTAAGTTTTTGGGAAAGTGTTCCATCATTCCTAAACCAAGACATAGATAGTTAAACAATGCACGTTTAAGGGGTTTAGTAAGGATGTTGGTAATGTTGTCGACGGACGACACTTTTTCAATTGAGATATGTCCTTTCTGGACATTATCGAGAAGAAAGTGGTGACGTATTTCGATGTGTTTGGTACGAGAATGTTGCACCGGGTTTTTGCTAGGGTCAATTGCGCTTTTGTTGTCACACATGATGGGAACGTCGTCGAGTGTTACGTCGTAGTTCGATGAGAGCTTGTTTCATCCATAGTGCTTGTTGACATGCCTTTTCGGCGCTTACATATTCGGCTTCGGTAGTGGATATAGCAAGAGCGGTTTGTTTCTTCGAGAACCAAGATGTCAAACAACATCCCACGAACGTATAAATACCACTAGTTCTCTTTTGGACCACATAATCTCCCTCATGATGAGAGTCAGCATATACTACGGTTTCTATGATGGTCCCATTATGATACCATAATCCTAAGTGTGTAGTGCCTTTAATGTATTGGAAGATACGTTTAACCACTTTAAGGTGAGAGGTTTTGGCACGCCTCTTGAAAGCGGGCTACAAAGGGCAGAAACTATAATCTTGAGATTGGGCCTAATTGCCGTTAGTATATATAAACTACCTATCTGCTCGATTTACTTGGTACTATCTACCGATCACACTCTTCATCTTTCATGAGGTTTAGTTATCGGAGGACATGGGGTTTCATTGGTTTAGAATCTTCTAGACCAATATTTCTTAAGCAATTTCTCTTAATATTCTTAGATTGTTTTAAAGAATTATACCAGTCTTCTATTTGTTTAATTTGTAATTTCAAGGGAGAAGTTAAGTTTCAGCCATAATGCTATCTCGAACTCTTCATGCCTGATTTGGATAAAATTCATCACTTAGGGCTTGACAAGTTCGAATCCTGAATATTATGGCATGACATTTATTTGAAGCTATGATGCGATTTAACACTTTTCTTTTCATTAGTAATAAATAGTGTTTTCTACATTCTATTTTTATATTCAGTTTAATAAGAAACGCTTTTAATCTATCATACCAGCTTTGGTCGCTTGCTTAAGACCACAATTAATGCTTTCTTTAATTTATAAACATGATCTGGTTTTTCAAAATCAATGAATCCTGGAGGTTATGTCACGTATACCTCCTCATTGATAAAACCGTTCAGGAATGCACTTTTTACATCCATTTTGAATAATTTAAAACTTTAGGCTGTAAGTTAGGCTAATAATATCGATTAGATTCAAGTCCTAGCAACCGGGCATAAGTTTCAGCATAATCAATGCCCTCTATGGTTGGTTGTAGCCTTAAGCAACTAACCTTGCCTTATTTTGAAGAAAACAATTACCGGTTCTCGCTAACTTATCCCGAAAACCCACTTAGTTCCTATAATTGTCATATTCTTAGGTTGTGGAACTAACTCCCAAACGTCATTAGCAATGAATTGATTTAATTCTTCTTGCATGGCGACTATCTAACTTTCAACTCCTAAGGCTTCATTCACATTCTTAGGTTCTATAATTGATATAAAACAGTAGAAGTTACTTTGGTTCTGGGCTTATGATCTAAGGATTCTTTGGTTAAGGTTTCCTATAACATTTTCTAAGGGATGGTTCCTAGATTCCTTAATATTGACTATTTCGTCAATCTCTAATGTTTCATCCTCAACAACATTTTCTAGGTTTTTCTTTTTTATTTCCCTAATAGATTCTTCTTCATCTAAGTCATCAATCCCTCCAAGCTAGGTGATGTATTTAGAGGGTGGTGGAGGAGTTTCATCGATGTCACGTTGAGTGATCTTGATTTTGCTAGTATGGTTCATTAAGAATGATATAGGCTTTACTTATTTAGTGAGTTATACCTAAAAAGAAACCGTCGTATGATTGGGGTCAAACTGGTACGGTAGTCTTTGGTTTTTAATAATGAAGCACTTGATTCTAAACACTCTAATATTGTCAAGAGTAGGTTTCTACCTCTCATAGATTTCATAAAGGTGTATTTTCCTTGGATGACATCTTTATTCAGGATTCGGTTCGAGATTGTATGTTGAAGTATCTACGGCGGTACACCAAATTTTTGTGGTAATGTTTACTTTATTCAACTTGGTTCTACTCATTTCTTGAAGTGTCCTATTTTTCTTTTCAACCACGCCATTTGATTGAGGAGTGCGTGGAGCCGAGAAGTTATGAGTAATACCATTGGCATTACAAAACTCTCCAAATTGTACTTCATTATCAAATTCTCTACCGTGGTCAGTTCTTATTGACATATTATTCATCCTAATTCGGTTTTGGTTTTTCTTACTGTAATTATTCACAATGATCAAAAGCTTCGGTTTTATCCTTAAGAAATCTAGTCCAAGTGTACCTAGAGTAGTCATCTACTATGATTAAGGTGTAGCGGTTTCCTCTGTAACTTCATACGGCAGATGGACCAAAAAGATCCATGTCAAGAAGTTCTAAGCATCTAGTCGTTGAGACTATGTTCTTAGTTTGTGAACTAAAGTGAGCTTTGTTTTCTCATTTGCAAGCTCACAAAAATGTTGATCAAACTTAAGATTAGGTAAAGTTTCCTAAAACTATAATACTTAGAAGCTAACGATTGGAATGAGACTTTATACTGAGTGGACCTAATATCTATGCCACAATGTTAAGTTTTCATCATCGTTGCAAAGACATATTTTGTCTTTTGGCCTTATTCCTTATTTTATCTCATACAAACCTTTCTTCCTTATACCATCTACCTAATGACTTTACGTATTAGTGATGTCCACTATCATGTTCAGAAAATAGTTACTCTACACTTATTATCACTTATTTGTCATTTACTTGCAAGTTAAATCCTAAATTATCAACATGTTCTAAATTTTCTATTTTGAATAGAGTCTTGAGTAAATCATACCTTTGCCACATGATGTTACGCGAAGAAATTACTACCAAATATGACGTTACTCCATTGTATGCTATAAGTGGAGAGAGCTTTTAGTTGACCTGTCATGATTTGGAGCATTCACTATCATTGATCCATTCGTCGGGCATCAAAGTCGACTCCAGGGCATATCTCATTTGGTGCTTGTAGCTTCATAAGGACATGTCTCGTTTGGATATTTTCATCATCTTCGTCACCGCTATCTCTCCAAGATAACCTCCAAAAATGCTCTTTGGTTCTTGTCTATCGGTTGGCTTTGAAATTCTACAATTAAGTTGATTTTGGATCTCCGCCATCTAAAGACTTCCTTTCAACTTTTTTGCCGTTTTTTGTTCGTTCCGTTCTTCTTTGAAAGGTCTTTTTGTCATTCCGAAGGTGTCTCACGAATCTACATTTCTCATAAGGAACTTCTTGAATGAAGTCTTCTTACAGTCATTGCGTACTCTTTCGTCTTCCACTCCCGGAAGTTGAGCAACTCTTCATCATAGATTTTCTTCTTAGCCTTTAAAGAAGAGATTTCCTTTTCTATATTTTGCTTTAATTATTTCGGGAATCTTTCTTGATGATCATCTCATGGACTTTGAGGTTTCCAATGAGCTCATCAAGAGATAGTGATGTTAAGTCTTTCGACTCTTCAATCGCCGTGACCTTTGCTCTCCATTTAGGATGTAGAGCCCTAAGAAACTTCCTTACGTAGTTCTTACTAGAATAACCTTCATCAAGAGCTTTAAGACTAGTAATAATAGTATTAAATCTAGCAAAAGCACTATCTATAGATTCGTCTTCGGAAATGACGAATTGTTCATATTGTTGAACCAAAAGGTCGATCTTATTATCTTTGACTTGGCTATTACCTTGATGGGTGATTAACAAAGTTTTCCAAATTTCTTTTGCCGTATTACACATGAAAATTCGTTCATATTCTTTTCTAGGCAAAGCATTGTAAATAACCATTTTGGCTTCATTATTTTTCGCAAGCCTTCTTTTAAGATCATCAGTTTGTTTTTCAAAAGGGACAACCTCATCGAGTTTGGTTTCCGGATTTTGAATAATGGGTTGAAAATCACCATTGGTAATAACATGCCAAAGATCTAGATCTTTTGATTTAACATATGTCTCGAATCTATTTTTCCAATAAATAAAACTATCACTTTCAAAAAGTGGTGGTCTTTGCATAGATTGCCCTTCTAGATATTTGTCGGAATCCATAGATCGATCCAAGCTTTAAAATACAATATATTTTAAAAATCTTGAGTGACCTTGGCTCCTGATACCAATTGTAGGAAACTAGAAGGGGGTTGAATAGTTTACCGGTTAATTTGACCGTTTTAAAACTTTGCTTATAAAATGCTTTGATTCGAGTTGTATGTCAATCAATCAACAATATGAATCACAACTAAACTATCTAATGTAATGAACTAAGTAAACAATAACAATATAGAGAGATAGAGAAAGAAACGATCAAACCAAGACACCAAGATTTATAGTGGTTCGGCTACGAAGCACCTCTTCGTTCCTACTCCACTCCCCGAGTACTCCACTCGAGATTTCACTATGTCAACAAGCTCCCTTTAGGCGGAGAAAACCGTTTACACGTCGCTTACTTTCTTTTCCGACACTAAGCTAGATGTCGAGTCCTAATCTTAGCTAGAACCAATCTAAGACTTCACTAAGTCTTTACACACTCACAAGATATATACTCTTGGATTGACACACAATCCAAATCACAAATACACAATTTACACAATTGGATCTACACACAATCCAATTTACACAACAACACAAAGTTAATATAATAAAGACTTGTGATCTTGAGGAGGAAGAAGGAGATCACTTAATAACAATTCGTATGTAGAAGAATACGATTGTTCTTCTCTTGCACTTGATTAGAAGAAGAAGGGAGGAAGAAAGAATTAATCACTTGAAACAAGATCAAGATATGTTAGTGATTAAGATATGTGTTTTAGAAAGAAAGAAAGAAGAGAGAAAAGTAGATCTGAGAAAATTTGTGGCAAGAGGTTCTGTTTTTCAGATGGGGTGGCCCAGTATTTATAGGAGACAAAAAGAGCCGTTGTGCTGGCGGCGGTCCCAAATATATTAGGGGGCCGCCAGGCCTATAAGGGGGCCGCCGTAGACTACGCTCCTCTCTTTGTCTTTTTGTGGGGAAGGTGTTATCTGTTTTAGAACCTTCTATTTTGGGGGGAAAATCTGATTTCATATTTATCATTTTAATAATACATTTCTTTTATAAATAAATATTTTGTTTTTATATTTTTATAAAAACACTTTTGTAGAAATGTAAAGTTTAAGAAAAATATTTTCTTAATCACTAATCATGTTTAATGATTTGTTTATCCATACCTTAAGTGATTAATCTTAGAAATAGAATTTTACGGTTAGTAATTTATAAACGTTTATTTTTATCGTAAACGTTTTTACATTTTTTTATTATCAAAACATCGAGAGGTCAAAAAATATAAATAACGTTTTTAGACATTATTTGTATTAACAGGGGTGTTTGTTTGCGTCGGCTTATTAAGGAAAAAGAGAAAGGATTTATGTTTGAATATTTTGGTTGTTGTGGTAATTTTTCTTTGTTAAAATGCTTATTTTAGGGCTTGTATTGAGTGTTGCTTATTAAAAAGCTAGGATATAGCTTATTTGGTTTTGGGTTATGTTTGGTTTCGGTTTGGGCTCGGCCCATCCAAGGGTTTGTTTGGTTTGTTTCGTTCTGACACAATAAGTGGGCTCGGCCGATTTGGTTTTGGCTTTGGCTTATTGGACTCGGCTTAATTTAAGCTTTTGGTTTTAGCTTATATGATAAGCTTATGGCTTATTTGGTTTTCAGCTTATATGATAAGCTTATGGCTTATTTGGTTTTTGGCTTATTTATATATTATGAGCTTATAACTTATTGTTTCGGCTTAATGAGCTACGGATATATGTGATTTCGGCTTATATTTAGTTCGGCTTAATGGGCTTAAGGCCCATTGGGCTTTGGTTTATATTTTGGACTTATGTAAAGAGGTATGGACTAAGTTATGCTATCGGGCTAAGTACTTAAGACCTTAATGGGCCATAAGGCTCAATAACAAGTAAATGGATTAGGGGACTTGTAAATGGACTAATGGAATTGGTTTCGACCAAGGGGGATTTTGTTGGACTTGCCAAATGTAATTGGATTATATAGTTACGGTTGGATAAAACGTGTTGAAAGTATTGATTTTGTTATTTGTCGGAAAATGTTGGGTTCGTGAAAAGTGTTTGGGATTAAGGTTTATAACCTTGGAAAAAGTCATATAGACGTACGGATCATGCAAAATTTTCGAAAGAAGTTTATACTTAGAAACTTCGCTTAAAAGGGTAAATTTTCAAGATTTTAATAATAAAGAATTATTTTAATTCAAAATTTAATGCAAGACGAAAGATATATTTTTCTCGAAACCTTTCTTAAATATTTAATATTTTCAATTATTGTGTCGATTTGATTGAAGGAATAAAAGATAATTTTTATGAAAGATTAAGTGTCGAGGTAAAAAAAATAAAAAAACTATTGGAAATGGACATATAAAAATAACGAGACATTGTAACTACTCTGTTAGCCCGATAATAAGATGAAAATATTAATAAAATATTATTATTTTATTTATATTATTAAATACTTATATATATATATATATATATATATATATATATATATATATCGTACCGATTACGGAAATATGGATTTAATTATTTTCGGCTCTCGAGTTTTGCTCATTTCTTTTTTCGGCTGATTTCGCGGAAAGTTATTTGCGTGGAGTAATTGGTCGGCTGTTTCGTTTTAACGATTGAAGGTGTCTTGAGTGAATTGTATTTATGTCACACTTAGCCCAAGTGTTGAGTCAATTTGCGTAATTACCACAAAACCATAATATGAGATAATGGTTTTGGTAATGGTTTCGTATGAGATAACGGTTTTGGTAAAAGATAACGGGTTCGTTATAAGTTAATGGTTTTGAGATAAAGTAAAGGTTTGATGATAAGAAAATGAGGTTTTTGTAACAGTATTGAGAATCTTGGTGTGTGTAAAGACGAACACTTGTAAAATAAGACAACTTTGTACAAACATTAATTAAGTATCATAATTGACTAGGTCGTGACCGGGTACTGCTGAGCGCTTGCGTTGAGATTATTTGTGTTTAAAGATTGAGTTTTGTGATGTTTGCATTTTGCTATTGAGGTGAGTTCGCGTAGCCCCATTTTTATTGTCTTTTTCCATTGGGGGAAAATGATACTCAAATGTGTTTTGAACTATTTTGAATTGAACTGTGTGAAATGTGGTTTTGTTTTTGGGACAAGATATGTGCTTATGACTGCTATGTGAATATTATGTGTTGCATGATTGTTTGGATCGGATGGGTACGCCTACCCAGTATTGTGTGATTATTAGAGTGGATGGGTACGCATACCCTAGTTTGTGTGTGGTCCTGCCCTAATTTAGTGCTCCAGCTTGTAGGCCTTTTAGGTGCGTAAGTGACATATGGTGATTGATTAGCGGGGATGCTATGGTTGTTTGCAAATATATTCACTGTCATATTTCACCATTGTCCATTGTTTGAAATATTGGCACAGCTTTTGGGTTTAAGGTCAAACCTACGAGCAAACCAACATTATTGTTGACGTTTTCGAGTATCATTTTCAAGTGTTTCAATCAAAGGTATATGAATGGTATTGGAAGAGCAAAGATGTAACCCAAGGTGACTGGGTCGAGATGGGTTTTGATTATTTAATTTTGTCAAGTCAACTTGTAAAATTTATGTAAACCCAAGTTTCATTCTTGTAAATTGTAAAGTGTATGATCTTGTATCTTGTGCGATGAACGGTATCGTTGCATCCCATGTTTCCGCTACTGATGGGGTGTGACAGATTGGTATCAAGAGTCAAGGTTATAGAGAATGCCGGTTTTTATGAAATAAAAAAATAAAAACGCAACTATAACCAAAAAATGAAGTATGTTTTTAGTAAAACCTGAAACATAGCAAAAGTCAACTAGCCCGAGCAGTTCATAGTATTTTCCTAAATTACACATAGCCCGATCAACTATGCTTAATTCATGAGGGACTATGAAATGATAGGGTTAGTTTTCTAAAGTTATGTTAGAGGAGGAAAGGGATGTGTGAGTAATGTGACCACCTGAAAATGATAGGATGTAAATTGATGAGAACACTTGCGAGTATTAAGATTAAGATCATATTGATTTTAGGATTGCCATGCTGCCTTAGTAGTAGTAGTGTGTGATGCCTTGAGAATGTAGGTAAAATAATCACGGGTAGCGATATTTATTGGTTGATGTTGGCGTGCTTGCCTTAGTGTAGTGCATGTGCCTTGAGAATTTTAGTGGAAAGTCGTAGGTAGTGACATGAATTGAGGATATGCTTTGGTGGATTATGTGCTCTACATGATGACCAGTTGTGCCTGTTCGGTATCGAACCTGGTCGGTGTTTATTCATTGTTCGTTTTCTTCCCGATATATTTAATATATATATATATATATATATATATATATATATATATATATATATATATATATATAAGGATATATATGTATATATATACGGTTACGGACGTCTAATTTCAAACGCTATAATGATTTGTATATGTAAGCATAATGATGCTGATATTTCACTAATTATTTTATACTTTATACCCTTTATCGTGTTAACACATGATATCTCCCCTTTGTTTATTAACCCAGAGATCTTCCACCCGGCACACGGGGAGCTCAGGAGGCTCCCGTGTGTTACGTACCATTACCAGTGGATCCCTATGAGCTATTTGGTAGGGATTATTTGGTTGGGGACAAACGGGCACTGCAGTCCACCCATCTCCGAACTCACGTTTTAACGGGTGAGCTGTATGTTTTGAGAGTCACCCACACTGTAAATACACCGCACCTTCACTACCCTGATAGTACACACCCACGATGTCATGTTGTGGAGTCAGGAGGGTTCTGACTCACGTCTGGTTGTGAGATTCTTCGCTTCATCTGATTCCACGCACCACTTTCATCAGAATCCACCCACTTACTTGACTACACCCACTTTTGGACACCCACTTTGGTTCTCGTTCTCTGTAGGACAGCGCGTATGGTTGTGCGTGTCCCACCGACGATGTCACCGGGCTTCTCTGCTAGTATGGCAGAGGTAGCAACTATGTCTGATTCAGCGTTTCGTAAGAGGTTTAGGTTCTCTTATGAGAGTTCACCATCTTCGTCACCGCCAGACCTTCCTTCACGGAAGCATTATCAAGGTACATCTAAGTTAGTAGAGGATGATAATGATGAGGAGGAAGACGAGGAGATGAAGGAGAGTTTAGATTCTAATAGTTTGAGCGAGGGCACAGAGGATGAGGGTCCTACTACAGAGGATGAGGATCCTGCTGCGGGGGACGAGGGTCTTGCCGTTGGGAATGAGGGTCCTGGTATGGGAGTTGAGAGTCTTAGTTTAGGATGGGATGATGATGTACCTAGGGGTCAGCAATGGGCAGCCCTAGTTGCGGAGACAACCGTGGGTGAGCCATTAAGATTGGGATATGAGGCGTTGAGACGACATGAGATAGCATTGGGAGAGGGCCGGATGCCTAGTGTATTCAAGGTAGGTTAGAGTTTTAGATCTATACCAGAGTCTGAGAGACCAGAGATAGTGTCGGCACTTATGCATCCCACACTTACCACTTGGATGGACTCGGAGGATGGTATAGTTTACATTGATGTTCCTGCTTACCTACCACCAACACTATCTGCTTAGACACCACCATCACCCGAGTGGTCGTCTGGTTTACTTCTTATTTCTCCAGCACCTTCTATTGTTCCTTCACCTATTTCATCACCTATGATATCACTGAATGTTCCATCACTTATAGCTTTACCCGCTATGGCTGAGACTGAGGGATTTTTGACCGAGTTAGGAGCTCGAGTTGAGATGCAAAGGGGATTAATGTGTGATCATACGGTATGATTGGAGGAGCTATCTCATGCTTTGTTTAAAAGGTATAATAAGGACATAGGAGAGTTATTTACTAGGTAAAGGGCAGTCAGGGATGAGATATTCTCCTAGAGATATCAATTTAGGAGTCTAAAGCATGAGCAGGAGAGTGTGTTGTGACTTTTGGATTGATTTGGAGACTAGTATTATCCCTGGAGTCATGGGCAGGTCAGATAGATGTATAGAGAGCAGCTCTGTGGCATGCCATTAGTGACACATAGGGAGAGAACCGAGAGTTGCGATTACAGCTCGCAGAGGAGAGACATGCGCGGTTGGAGTTGGCTGAGATTGTTGACGGTATGAGGAGAGGGCAGGGGCCTATAGAAGATGTATAGGATATTAGAGGTTTGGATTAGTAGTTTGTGTATATCACTAAACCGGGTAGCATCGGTTAGTGTGAGTATTATGATTGGAAAAGTTTCTTTTCGTATTGGTAGTTATGATAAATCCTTACTTGTCGTTAAGTGATTTGTACTAAAATCGTTTTTATGATAGTGAAGGAAATTTTGTTCAATAATTATGGATAGCAGTGTTTTGTGTTATTTTGTGTTAGCTTGAGAGCATAGTTTTCCCGTGTGTGGTTGCATTACGATTGGTCGGTCGTGATAGGGCGGATACCTATTTCCTTATTAGGATTTACGTGCAATGTAGTTGGTATATTCGGTAAGCTTAAAATGTATTTGAGTTGATCGATCTTACCGTTTCGTTAGAAGAGTTAATAGGAAGGTGAGAGACTGTAAATGGTCACGGGGAATATTGGAAAGAGTTGTAGTGATCAAATTGGAAACCTGACCATACTTTTATTGTGTCAGCTTTTGAGGAGGTATTTTACCTATCTAAGTAAAGTGAGTTTTAAGGCACTCATTGAGTAGGATTGATTTAGAAAAGTATAAGGCAAATAATGATGAGGTTTAGATTATGAGACGATCTTCCTAAAAAGGTAGAGCCTGCCATATGTCCGTATCTACCAGTCAGAAGATATCTCATAACCGTCTAACGTCTCCACAAAAATAATGACTAGAGAAAAGATATCACAAAGAAAGATACTGTCCGGACTCTATTGTTCATGCACAACTTAAATCAAACCAACCCATCCAGTCTGTGTCCTCAAGTTACCTAGTTATCCCCTCTCACGCACCCCACCAACCCATCAGAGAAACTACAACATACACAGTGTGTTCTCAACCATCCGTCAATCAAAACCAACTGACAGTCCGCGTGACACTTACAACATCACCCAAGACATATACCCTCAGACGCACCACACCACCTACACCCCTCTCTTGAG
This sequence comes from Tanacetum coccineum, assembly GCA_026074375.1. Taxonomy (NCBI): domain Eukaryota; kingdom Viridiplantae; phylum Streptophyta; class Magnoliopsida; order Asterales; family Asteraceae; genus Tanacetum; species Tanacetum coccineum. The sequence continues at coordinate 79,067 of BQNB010007309.1, read as the reverse complement.
ATTTTCAATCCTATAAGATACTACTCGCGGCTTACTACACTATCAAGTCCTCAAGCCACCTGATCCAATCTACTCACCTGAAGAGATGTCTGATCACACCCTGTCTCATATACCTCTCAGAATGCGTGAGTGTGCTGTATCTACGAAGCCATTCCCACCCAAACTAGACTATACCACTTCTATAGTCATGTATGTGCCACCACACTACTTTTCAACTCTCTCATCTATGTTATGTCCTATTACTCCACTTTACATTAACCTACTCTTAATTCCCACCCCACCACACATATTTTAAACACACCACAAAACCCACACCCACCTAATATAGCACATGACTCCTAACAACTCCATGTTGACTAACCCATGTACGTGTATTGACCCCCCTCCGCATAAATACAATCTCGCTACGAACAATGCCTGAATAATACTTTGTCCCCTATCTTATACTCTAAAATATATCACATCTATAGATCCACCAGAAATGCCCCTGCCCTCTACTCTATCTAAAACAGTACAATTGACCAGTGTTGCTTGAATCTAATGTGTTTCTGTGTGTGTGTCTGTAGTCACCTCAAATGTGAATCATCTACTTGTGCCCACACTAACCTTCCAATGATATACTGAGTTATAAGAGTCTCACACATGTCAACTTACCCTATACTGATATAGATTAGTCTACTACAACCACCCACTGTCTATATCACCAAGTGTCAAGACGTACATGCCCGTTGTGTGTGTGCATATCACATAGAACTCATGTCCCAGAATTAAGTCATGAGATTGTAAGATTGTGAAACCACATGACAAGAGCTCCCAGTATCAACCAAGCCATCTACAAAACCATTTCCCTTTATCCTCTTGTGTGTCTTGAAATTGTGTAGCTCACGCAGCTCTAACTTATATACATGAGACTACTACCACGCTGTCCGCAGAATCTTCCATCCACCCTAGCTCTGTATGTCATAAATTATATCTGTTAGATGCTAACTTCATTCGGACAATATAAAGCAACCTCCTACTCAACTGTAGCGCCGAAGCTGCGCACAGTCCCAGACTGATGTGTCTACTCTTATCTTGTTAAGTTAAATATAAGTAGTTCATAAAGTCTCTCCACTCACACTCTACATACATTAAATATAACCCTGTGTGTTTCTCAATCCTAGATGTCGCATAATTCTCTACTCTCTACTCTACAATCATTATAAGGACAATCACACGACTAGTAGAGCCCACTTCGTATTATTGCACTCTCGTGTCTTCATGTGTATATTGTAAGGCTCTCAATGGAAACCCAACCATACTTTTATTGTGTCAGCTTTTGAGGAGGTATTTTACCTATCTAAGTAAAGTGAGTTTTAAGGCACTCATTGAGTAGGATTGATTTAGAAAAGTATAAGGCAAATAATGATGAGGTTTAGATTATGAGACGATCTTCCTAAAAAGGTAGAGCCGAGAGTGTTTGACCAAGTAAGGTTTGCTTGGGATTTTGAGTGAGTGAGTGTGGTAAAAGAACCATAGGCGTTCTTGAGAAAGTAGAGTGTAAGTCATGTTATGTAGGACATATACCTTGTAGGGTTAGTCCCGTTGGTTAAATAACCAAAAAGTTTGGCAATGTTAATTTTTGATAGAATAGTCGTCACGTCGAGGACTGGATCGTATCTTGACACCCGACTGAGATAGTGTGACCTAAGTTCGAAGAGGTTATGAAACTAAGGGATAGTAGGAGAGACTATTGTAATTTTGTAACGGATATGGATTGACTATGAGAAAGTATAGGATTTGGAATGTGGAAAAAACTTATTCTTTAGAGGAATCGTAAGAAACCTTGCTTGAAAAGACTAAAACCTAGTAATTTGATGTGATTCATCGAGGAATGAAATTTCCTGTTGATATTGTGATTCGATGATTTGAGTTGAATTTCGGGGCAAAATTCCTTTAAGGGGTTTGGACTGTGATAACCGCAAATTTTCCTAGGGTTAAGTATTATAAAATATTATAATTTCGTATTTTGAAGTCTTTCAATCTTGTCAGTCTTCCAGATGAAAGTTGAGAAGTTGACTTCAGTTGAATATTTTGCATAACACGGTTACAGTTTAACCAGGAGTTTGATGGAGTTTTGAGTTCGCAAGTGAATCACTTTTGATTCATTTTTCTGTTTTAGAGTGGTTTTGAGGTTTTCAGTGCTTTCCTGGAAGTTTTCCCGCGTCTAGCGAAAAATCGTCACACAGCGCGTACCGGCACGACAATTTATTTAAGAGTGGAGATTTAATGAATTTGAGAATATGTTAACGGGTTTATTTATTTAATAAATTCATGATATTAAAATAACGTTTGTTTAAAACGTAAATCGTGGGTGTGAGATTTGAATGTTATCAGAAAAACGGCTGTTTTCGTGAAATTCGGTGAAAGACTGTAACGTTCGTAAGAAAATGGAATTTTGGTCAAATAGAAGTTTTCAAATTCTATTTTGTGGTTTGAGGTGTTCTTAAAATGGATGAGCAAGGTTCGGTAGAGTTTTGTTAAAAATTCATGTTTTCCATCCGGAGTCGGTCGTCAATGGCTCAAAATAGATTTTTGTAACAATTTAATGTGTTAGGTGTCGTGTGAATAACCTAGATTTATGGAAAAGTGATTTTAGACGCAATGGAAATATTAACTAAGTTCGGTTGACTTTTTAAATAGATGAAATTTGAGCTTTTAAGTGATCTTGACACAAAAAGGAAAAACCCGAGACCCTTCTTGGATTCTCATTTGGACGCCTAGGTGATAAAGGGACAAGAGGGATATTATTTTGCTAAAATGTATTGCATAGTACCCTTATATTCTTCCACTCCCACAACCATTTCATTCATTCTCTCATTTTCAAAATAACAAAAAAAATCTATCTATCTTTTTCTCTCTATAACCGGACAAACCACAAAGAAGCAAGAAACAAAGATTTTGAAGATTTATCCAAGAACACGGGTAAAGAATAGATAGTGGGTTGATAGTTAGTGGACGCGGGTTATATAAAAGGTATCCGAGTTCGTTCTTTTCGCATCAAAACTGAACCAAGGTCATCCAAACTTGTAAGTTTTCTAAACTTTGTTTAAAGTTGTACTTTTATGGCTATTATGGTGTTAAAACACTAGTTGTACAAGTTGATCGTCGTAAAAATCGAATCTTGGAACCGAAAAATGTAAATAAAGGGGTGTTTGTTTGCGTCGGCTTATTAAGGAAAAAAAGAAAGGATTTTAAGTTTGAATATTTTGGTTGTTGTGGTAATTTTTTTTGTTAAAATGCTTATTTTGGGGCTTGTATTGAGTGTTGCTTATTAAAAAGCTAGGATATAGCTTATTTGGTTTTGGGTTATGTTTGGTTTCGGTTTGGGCTCGGCCCAACCAAGGGTTCGTTTGGTTTGATACGGTCCGACACAATAAGTGGGCTCGTCCCACTTGGTTTTGGCTTTGGCTTGTTAAACTTGGCTTATTTTGAGCTTTTGGTTTCGGCTTATATGATAAGCTTATGGCTTATTTGGTTTTCGGCTTATATAATCAGCTTATGGCTTATTTGGTTTCTGGCTTATTTATATATTATGAGCTTATAGCTTATTGTTTCGGCTTAATGAGCTTCGGATATGTGTGATTTCGGCTTATATTTGGGTCGGATTAATGGGCTTAAGGCCCATTGGGCTTTGGTTTATATTTTAGACTTATGTAAAGAGGTATGGACTAAGTTATGCTATCGGGCTAAGTACTTAAGACCTTAATGGGCCATAAGGCCCAATAACAAGTAAATGGATTAGGGGACTTGTAAATGGACTAAGGGAATTGGTTTGGACTAAGGGGGATTTTGTTGGACTTGCCAAATGTAATTGGATTATTTTGTTATGATTGGATAAAATGTGTTGAAAGTATTGATTTTGTGTTTTGTCGGAAAATATTGGGTTCGTGAAAAGTGTTTGGGATTAAGGTTTAAAACCTTGGAAAAAGTCATATAGACGTATGGGTCATGCCGAATTTTTGAAAGAAGTTTATACTTAGAAATTTTGCTTACAAGGGTAAATTTTCAAGATTTTAATAATAAAGAATTATTTTACTTCAAAATTTAATGCAAGACGAAAGATATATTTTCCTCGAAACCTTTCTTAAGTATTTAATATTTATAATCGTTGTGTCGATTTGATTGAAGGAATAAAGGATTGTTTTTATGGAAGATTAAGTGTCGAGGTAAAAAAAGAAAAAAACCTATTGGACATGGACATATAAAAATAACAAGACGTTGTAATTACCCTGTTAGCCTGATAATAAGACAAAAATAATAATAAAATATATATTTAATTATATATATATCGTACCGATTACGGAAATATGGATTTAATTATTTTTGGGTCTCGAGTTTTGCTCATTTCTTTTTCGTTAGATTTTCGGGGAGTAATTGGTCAGCTGTTTCGTTTTAACGATTGAGGGTGTGTTGAGTGAATTGTATTTATGTCACACTTAGCCCAAGTGTTGAGTCATTTTGCGTAATTACCACACAACCATAATATGAGATAACGGTTTTGGTAACGGTTTCGTATGAGATAACGGTTTTGGTAAAAGATAACAGGTTCGTTATAAGATAATGGTTTTGAGATAAAGTAAAGGTTTGATGATAAGAAAAAGGGGGTTTTGTAACAGTATTGAGAATCTTGGTATGTGTAAAGACAAACACTTGTACAATAAGACAACTATGTACAAACATGAATTAAGTGTCGTAATTGACTAGGTCGTGGTCGAGTACTGTTATGCGCTTGCGTTGAGATTATTTGTGATTAGAGATTGAGTTTTGTGCTGTTTGCATTTTGCTATTGAGGTGAGTTCTCATAGTTCTATTTTTACTGTCTTTTTCCGTTGGGAGAAAAGGATACTCAAATGTGTTTTGAACTGTTTTGAATTGAACTGTGCGAAATGTGGTTTTGTTTTTGGGACAATATATGTGCTTATGACTACTATGTGAATATTATGTGTTGCATGATTGTTTGGATCAGATGGGTACGCCTACCTAGTATTTGTGTGATTATTGGAGCGGATGGGTATGTCTATCCTAGTTTGTGTGTGGTCCTGCCCTAATTTAGTGCTCCAGCTGGTAGGCCCTTTAGGTGCGTAAGTGACATATGATGATTGATTAGCGAGGATGCTATGGTTGTTTGCATATATATTCACTTTTATATTGCATTATTGTCCACTGTTTGAAATGTTGGCACAACTTTTGGGTTTAAGGTCAAACCTACGAGCTCACCAATATTATTGTTGACGCTTTTGAGTATCATTTTCAAGTGTGTCAATCAAAGGTATATGAATGGTATTGGAAGAGCAAAGATGTAACCTAAGGGGACTGGGTCGAGATGGGTTTTGATTATTTAATTTTGTCAAGTCTTAACTTGTAAAATTTATGTAAACCCAAGTTTCATTCTTGTAAATTGTAAAGTGTATGATCTTGTATCTTGTGCGATGAACGGTATCGTTGCATCCCGTGTTTCCGCCACTGACAGGGTGTGACACTATCCCACACCCTTGCCATGCACTCATCTTTAATGCAGGATACCCCTAGTATAACCCTCCGAGCCTATCCTTTTTCACGGTTCTTATAATTTTCTGGTTAAGCCAGATTATTAATGAGGACCATTGTCACCCTTAAACCAACCATTACACCAAAATTGCCTTAGCCTACGTTGTATGTACTAGCTTTTAGTACATTATTGTTTTAACCCAAGTTAATTATTTGAGTACACGTTTGCTAAGTCTTTATCCTTGTAAATACAGTTTTGGGACGATTGGGGTTTATGGTGGGGAAGAAAAGTTAAATCAATACCCCCATATGTTTGTTAGATGATCTCCATATGATTTTGATCCATCTCAAATCGGGTCATTAGTTAGATTGTAAATAATCGAGTATGTAAAAGTTCAAGTGTAGGGGTGTATCTAAAAACCCCCATGAATATGTTTAAGCAATGGCAGGGCAAAATTGTACGAAAAAAATTTGTATATAAAAAAGGTAAAAAAAAAGTGTACGGGATGCCATTTGCTTATGTTTATATTAGATTTAAGAAAAGAAAAAGAAAGAGATTGATGTAGAGTTGTATAGAGTTTGTATATCTTCATCCGAGTTTTGGCTTAGCAACCAAACTAGCGTGTATTCGTACAAATAATTAGCTAACCTTTCCACTCCAAATTCACCCAAAGTCACCACCCAAATGTATCCCATCCGTTTCTGTTTCCATTATATGTTATCTTACACCTACACCCCACAACCCTTTAAAAGACCTCTTAGATAGTAATGAATAATACCTGCGCCCAGCGGTGGAGGTTTGATCCTTTACCAAGCCTATGGTAATTTATATGCCATGACATGTAATGAGTGTTGATTTTTCGTTTCCCCATTATGTTTTAATTTATTATACACTCGAATGAAAGAGAGAATACCAAACACTTATGTGAGGTGTTAGAAGGTTGTGTTATAAAATACTTTTAAAGAGTAAGTTAAATGACCCTTATATTGTTATTGTCTAGGTAGAAAAGCCCATTTGCTTGAGGACAAGCAAACCCCAAGTGTAGGGTTATTTGATGAGGTGTCATTTTATACATTATTTTGGGGTCATTTCGCCACCTAAATCATGTAGATATGCCCAGATTATGTGCTTAATCGTTTGTTTTTAGGTTTTTAGCACTTGGATGCCATTTGGAGGAAATACATGTGACTTGGGCTCATTTGGAGAAGAAACGGATAAGATTACGGACTTGCACCAAGATTCACCAAGAATTATGCTCTTAGAGCGTGGAGACAGCGTCACAAGCACTAATCGATGCCATCGTGATCTATCTGGTGAGGGCGTCAGAGATTTGGCAAAGGCATCACAACGTAGACGACTTAAAGTGAATCTAGAACCATCTACGTAGCGACGGCATCAGGAGCATCAAGCGACGCTGTCGCGTCGATATGCCTATATATACAAAACCATTTTTAGGGTTTTAGTGTGTAACTTTTAGGATAACTTTGTATAACTTAGGGAGACAAACCCTAGTCCTTGTAGCAGCTTCATAGGTCATATTTAGGGCCTCAAAACCCTATTGTACTACCTTGGATCCATGTTTTAATTCAAGTAAGGTTATTTATCATTAATCATTCAATATGTCTATGTGTTGTGTGATTGATTTTTCTTCTTACTTCCTTTATAACATGTGAGGCTAAACCCTCCTTTGTAATTGCTTATGATTGCATGAAATTCGGATTGTAGATCCTTTTACTGTTGCTTGTTGTTGATGAATGTGGGCGTTAGGCCTTAGAAAACCAGCTTTTGTCTGTATCGCCGTTGACACATCTAGGGAAATACGAGTGTGTAGAAAGGATACCATAGGGTAATAGTCTTCATACTACCTTACCCCTTATATGGTGGATCCCTTTTAAGGTATTTCACACGCATTTAATATACTCTTAGGATCCTTGTAATAGTCTTCATACGACCTTACTTGTGCTTTGCCTTAACGGAATATTAAATAGATGACGAATTTGTTTAATTCGTTCATAACTTAGGAAATACTTACACATTACATCACAAGTGTGACAAGGCAACAAGATTAAGAGAAACAATCTGATAAGTAGTGCATGATTAAGTAAATACATTTAATTATCATAAAGTTATCACCAGTAGATTAGATATTAGTTTAGTTATTAGTTAAACAAACCAACCTCTCAAACCATAGATTTACTTGCTTTCCTATAAATATAAAAACACAAAAAAAATCTTCTCTTCCCCTAGAATTTTGTTAGACCGTAATCAAGCCTTTCCAACCTATTCCCATAGAGAATGATAACAAACCCTAAGTCTTGCCTATATTACTACTACAACGGGTAGGTACTCTGCCTAGGGAGTTGTAAAACATCTTGTTGAAGTCTTTACGACGATCGCATCACTGATTTGAGTGATTTCGTTTCCTACTTCGTGAGGTGTTTGGTTGTGCGCTAGCGATTGAATAAAAATGCATAAAGGAAAAATCCTAGACTTTCGTTTGGGATACATTTTCATAAGTTAATTCTAAAGTCTGCTTGAGGACAAGTAGGATTCAAGTGGGGGGATATTTGATAACATCAAATAACATCACATTATTAGCATCATTTATCCCATTTATATTGGTCGTTTTGTATTGTTTTATATAAGATTTGGAACTTAATCGCTTATTTGTGTAAATCTTAGTTATTATCGAGCATTTGGCTAAAGATGGAGAAAGGAGCATGTTTTGGAGCACAAATGAAGAAGATCGAGAAAGTCTACTAAATCTGAAGAATACAACGTATCATTCTAGACGGATACGCTATTTCCCAAGACTTAGACAAGATTAAGACCA
>BQNB010007309.1:36437-67781 GCA_026074375.1 Tanacetum coccineum | reverse complement strand
CCTTAAAGAAAGTTTTAGAAACGACCCATCTCCACCCGCTCGAGATACTCCTGATTTTGACTCAGTCTTTGTAATCGAAAAATGAAAGCTTCCATTCAAGGAAAGGACAATGCCATCAAAAAAATTAAGAACGCAAATCTCTCAATTGAAAGAGACCCGTAGTGAAGCAGACCGTACTCTTGATTTCAGGACCTTAGATTTTCAGATCACTCAATTAACTGAAAAAGTCACCGTTCTTCAAGAACAAAATGAGCTTTTTAGGGCAGAGAATGAAAAAGTTAAATAGCATTACAAGGAATTGTACGATTATATTAAGATCACGCGTGCTAAGCATATAGAATAGACAACGGCCTTGCTGACTAAAAATGAAAATCTAAAAGCCCAAACACATGAAAATCTGCAATGCACCACTATGGAGTATGTAACACCAAGAGTTTTTGCACCCGGTAGGTATGCTATAGTTGTTGAACCAATTCCCCCTCACAATAGGAACAACACGGAAGTTCATCTACATTATCTCAAACCGTTCGCGAAATAGTAGAGGAAGCTAAGGTTGACAGACCCTTAGATAGATCAATTGTCTCTGCTTGCCGTTACACTAAACACTCTCAAGAACTCTTAGAATATGCGATTGGCACTTGTCCGAAAGCCTTTAACCAACGAGATAAAAAGTATGCTCTTACCCCTGTAATTAGGAAAATGCAAGTTACTTTTGAAGAAAAATGTGATACGTCAAATAGTAACACACACAAACATGTAGAGCAACTGAACACTTAGAAGACTAATGTCCATGTGCCTCCTTCTACAGGAGTAAACTGTTGCACCAATGCTAGCGGATCATAGCCTAGGAGCAATACCAAGAAAAATAGGATCTCGCCAGCTAAAGGTGTCAACGAGAAGAAAGTAAAAGAACACCCTATGATAAATAAGTCTAACTTAAGAACCACAAATCGTGTTGATTCTAGTAATAGCTCTAAGCGTACTATAATTAATTCGAATTCTGATTCTATTTGCCAAACATGTAAGAAATGTTTAATTTCTGCAAATCATGATGTGTGTGTGGTTGATTATTTGCAATCTGTTAAGGCATCCCCCTCAATTCATAATAGTCATAATGTTGTGCGCAAAGTTAAGCAAGTTTGGAAACCTAAGCAAGTTAGGCAAGTATGGAAACCCACAGGCAAAGTGCTTACCAGTGTTGGTCATCAATGGAGACCCACAGGCAGAATATTCACTTTAGGAGAACAATGCCCTTTAACTAGGCTCACTAAACCCAAAGTAGCACCGGCTAGGCAAAATGAGAATCAGATCATTACTTGTTCTAACCAACAGGAACCCAACCAAAATTAGGGATCCAACTTTCCAAACTCTCCATCTTCGTCTGTTTTCAAATGCAGGTCGTACAGATCGTCCTTTGGTATTTGGACTCAGGTTGTTCAAAACATATGACGGACGATCGCTTACAACTCAGGAACTTCGTGAAAAGTTCATTGGGACAGTTATATTCTGGAATGACCACTTTAGTGCTATTATGGGTTATAGAGATTATGTGATTGGTGACAGTGTAATCTCCAGGGTATACTGTGTGGAAGGACTAGGACACAAACTGTTCTATGTCGGACAATTTTGCGACTCTGATCTGGAAGTTGCATTCAGGAAACATTCATGTTATGTTGGAGATACGGATGGTGTTGAATTAATTAAAGGTTCTCACGGTTCTAATTTGTACACTATCTCAGTTGAAGACATGATGAAGTCCTCTCCCATTTGCCTGTTGTCTAAGGCCTCCAAGAACAAATCATGGTTATGGCATCGTCGTTTAAACCACTTAAACTTTGATACCATTAATGACTTTGCAAGAAAGGACTTAGTCAGAGGTTTACCTAGATTGAAGTTTGAGAAAGATCATCTTTGCTCTGCATGTCAACTAGGAAAGAGCAAAAAGCATACCCACAAACCCAAAACCAAAAACATCAACTTAGAAGTTCTTAATACATTTCATATGGATTTATATGGACCGATGCGAGTGCAAACAATTAATGGGAAGAAATACATCTTAGTCATCATTGATGATTATTCTCGGTTTACTTGGGTTAAGTTTTTGAGATCGAAAGATGAAACCCCAGAGGTCGTCATCAAATTTCTGAAGCAAATACAAGTCGGTCTCAACAAAACTATTAGATACATCCGTACCGATAATGGCACAGAATTTGTCAATAAAGATTTGACTGCATATTATAAACGTGTCAGCATTTTTCACCAAAAGACAGTTCCAGGGACTCCATAGCAGAACGACGTTGTCAAAAGACAGAACTGAACTCTTGTAGAGGCCGCTAGGACAATTTTGATATTTTCCAAGGCTCCGATGTTTTTATGGGCAGAAGCTGTGGCTACTGCTTGTTACACCCAAAACCGATCCCTCATTCACACTCTTCATAACAAAACCCCATATGAGCTGGTGCATGATAAGAAGCCTGATCTTACCTTTTTCCGTGTCTTTGGTGCTCTTTGTTACCCTACAAATGACAGCGAAGATCTTGGAAAATTACAACCAACAGCTGATATTGGAATATTCGTTGGTTATGCACCTAGCAGGAAAGGGTATAGAATCTACAACAAACAAACCTGACGAATTATGGAAACTATTCACGTTCAATTCGATGAGCTGACTGAGCATATGGCTCCTGTGTAGCTTAGTACAGGACCCACTCCTACATTTTTGATGCCTGGACAGATAAGTTCAGGACTCATACCAAATCCGGTTCTTGCAGCACCATATGTACCTCCCACAAATAAAGAACTAGAGATTTTAGTCCAACTAATGTTCGATGAATACCTGGAACCTCCTCGTGCTGAAAGACCGGTCTCTCCTGCCCCAGCAGTTTCAGTTCCAGTTAATTCAGCCGACACACCTTCATCTACTATCATTGATCAAGATGCACCTTCTCTAAGTCATTCACCATCATTTTTGACCTTATAATCTCCAAGCTTACATCAAGGCGTTGCAGTTGAATCTACTCTCATGGAAGATAATCCGTTTGCTCCTGTTAACAATAATCCCTTCATAAACGTATTTGCTCCAGAATCTAGTTCTGAAGCATCATCATCCAGGGATCTTAGTTCAGCAAAATCTCCTTATGTCTCACAAACACTTCATCAACTTGAGAAATGAAGCAAAGATCACCCGCTAGATAATATTATTGGCAATCCCTCTGACCGGTATCTACCAGAAAACAACTGGCAACCGATGCCTTGTGGTGCTTGTATAACTCTGTACTGTCAAAATTGAAGCCAAAGAACTTCAAATCTGCCATAAATGAAGATTGCTGGTTTCAAGCCATGCAAGATGAGATTCACGAATTTGATCGACTTCAAGTATGGAAATTAGTACCACGACCAGACTATGTCATGATTATTGCTCTCAAGTGGATTTACAAAGTTAAGCTTGGTGAGTACGGTGATGTTCTAAAAACAAGGCAAGGCTGGTAGCTAGGGATATCGACAAGAGGAGGGAATTGATTTCGAGGAATCCTTTGCACCGGTTTCACGCATCGAGGCTATAAGAATCTTCATCGCTAATGCCGCTAGTAAAAACATGACCATCTATCAAATGGATGTCAAGACAGCATTCCTTAATGGCGAGTTGAAGGAAGAAGTCTATGTTAGTCAACCAGAGGGTTTCGTTGATCTAGACCATCCGAAACATGTTTATCGTCTGAAGAAGGCCTTGTATGGTTTAAAGCAGGCTCCTCGAGCATGGTATGACACCTTGTCACGGTTTCTTCTGGACAACAAGTTTTCCAAAGGTGCAGTTGACCTAACATTATTCACTCGGAAAACAGGCAAACATATTCTTCTTGTTCAAATATATGTAGATGATATCGTATTTGCCTCGACAGACCCTAAAGCATGTGACATATTTTCCAATGAGATGAGTTCTAAATTCCAAATATCAATGATGGGACAAATGTCTTTTTTCCTACGATTACAAGTTTATCAAAATCCCTGAGGCATTTTTATTAATCAATCTAAATTTGCTCTAGAAATATTAAAGAAATTTGGGATGGATTCGTGTGACCCTGTCGATACACCCATGGTGGATCGACTTAAACTGGATGAGGACCCCTTAGGGATTTTAGTTGACCAGACTCGATTTTGTAGTATGGTCGGCTCCCTAATGTACCTCACTGCCAGCAGACCCGACCTTGTATTTGCTGTATGCATGTGTGCTAGATATCAGGCATCGCCTACCAAAAATCACCTTGAATCACTTAAACGGGTCTTTCGGTATGTCAGAGGAACCATTAATTGGGGACTTTGGTATCCGAAAGACACCGCTATAGCACTAACGGCCTATGCAGATGCGGACCATGCAGGTTGTCAACACACGAAGAAAGTAACTCAGGAAGTGCTTAGTTTCGTTGGAAGATAAATTTAGTCCAGGCTGTTCATCAAAGAAAATAGAAGGAAGCACTGCGATCCTTAACCATAGAGGCTGAAATAATTGCCATATCTTGGATTTGGTGCTCAATACTTTGGATAGATCACAGCTCACACATACGGCTTTTGCCTTTCCATAAAATATCTCCTGTATTGTGACAAATCGCATGCCAATGCTCCTCTGCTTTGCAAAAAAGTTCTAGGACTACCTGGTTCAAGCACATTCACATACGACACCATTTTATAAGAGAGCAAGTTGAAAAAGGCGTGGTTGAATTATACTTTGTGATGACGGATTATCTCGCGAACATATTCACCAAAGCATTACCAAGAGAGCGGTTCGAATTTTACTCCCGCGACTTGGTATGAAAAGTATGTCTCCAGAAACACCTTAATAACGCCTTTAGGAAGAGAAGAGGAGTAAAGATGAGCCCTCCCTATCTCCTAAGTAAATATGTATATAACTTAAAATCTAAAAAGAAAATACAAAAAATATAAAACTACAAAAACCATAAAAAAATCAAAAATAGAAAATACCAAAATATTTTTCAAGACTTCTTTTCCTTTTATCGAATAACTTTACGGTCCTAGAAATGTCATACAATAAGACACGGTCTTTAAATGAGCTCGAACGGAAGTTAAATTTTTTCAAAACATGTCTTTATGGCTTGCAATTATTTCAGGCTGCAACCTATTTTTCTACATGAGGAAAGCATGTCGCCAAAAAGATGGATGTTCCTGTCAAAGGGTGATTAAGTTCTCCTAGGCATGGATTACTTTATATCCATGCAACTTCGACTTAATGTACGTTTCAGTGCATTATTTCTTGTTATAGAAGAGAATCTCTCTCTTTAACCGATATGATTTTTCGTCTATATTCTTCAAAAATTAATTTGTGTTTACCCCGGTGTGGAAAATGTTGCTTAAAAATCCATCAGACTTGAATTTCTCAAAAATTGTCACTCAATCAACGACTACAACTCTTTCAATAGAAAACGGGTCATTGATTGAGAAGGAGAGTGTTTTCAAATTTATGACATCTAACGGGCATTTTAATTCTATGATAAAATGTTTTTGTATTTAACGGGGTTACATGTTGAAGAGGAGTTAATTTATTTTAACTCAAAGGGCTAAATTTGTCAATAATGTGTGAGTTTAGGGACTTATTGTTGGGAATAAACCTTCTTATGACTTAATACTGCCAACAGTATTAAATTAGTTAGTACTGCCAATGCAAAGTTAGTACTGTCAAGAGTACTTAATACTGCTAGTAGAAATAGTTAGTACTGTCAAGCTAGTAGAAATAGTTAGTACTGCCAAGGTAACTTAATACTGCTGAGAGAAGAAGTTAGTACTGCTAAAGATAATGAACTGAAGATAAGAATGCTTGGAGAATATGTCGGGATGGTTAGTTGTAAGTTGTAACTGATCCTAATAGATAGGCAGAAATATTTGTAAAAGGGTTCCTTGTATTTCTATAAAAGGAGATCCCTAGAGTAGTGTAAAGAATCGTACTTTTTCAAGAGATAGAAAAACTTGTTGAAAAAGCTTCAAGGTTGTGTAACCCCAGTTTCCTTTAAAGAGTACTCGTATTATTTATAATATTGGAGCTGTGAGTTTTGAGTTTGTTCTTTGTGTGTGTTCATTACTGTTCCATTAACTTATTTCTCTAGAGTATCATAGTGTAGATTCCGCATACACTTTGATATTTACACAAAGTCTCATTCTTTGTTATTTTGGATTTATCCAAGGTAACAAACTCTTTATTCATAAGGATTCGATCAAGGCGTTGGGATCAATCAATGGGTATCAGAGCTGTGCTTTGGATACTTTTGATTAGTGAAAATGGAGTTAGAAAAAATTTAAGAACAATTCTTTGGCAAAGCTCCCCATTCTCAAACTAGGAGAGTATGAGATGTGGGAAATCAGAATTAAACAGTACTTTCAGATTCAAGATTATGCTTTATGGGAGGTTATAGAAAATGGAAATTCTTGGGTACCTATTCCTGTTACCACACCTGAATCAGGTCCATCAACAGTTTGAAAGACTGTGCTCTTCTACTATGTTGAAGAAAAGATGTTGCAAGAAAAGGTAGAATGAATTTGTTAAAGCTAGAAGTCTTCTTCTTATGGCACTTCCAAATGAACATCAGCTTACTTTTAATCAGTATGCTGATGCTCAATCTATGTTTATTGCCATTAAAGCTAGATTTGGTGGAAATGAAGCTACCAAGAGGACTCAAAAAGCATTATTGACAGAACAGTATGAAAATTTGAATGCTTCTAGTTCAGAATCTCTTGATTCAATCTTTAACAGGCTTCAAAAGCTTGTTAGCAGGTTGGCTATTTATGGGTACTCCGTCACCCTTGTACAAGCCCATATACTCCAGATGACCTTACATCGCAGTCAGAAAGATCTCCTACTGCTATAGACAGTGGTTTAATGTGTCTTATGTAAACGTTCTTACAGGAGCGACTTTGTTATTGAATCTGTGTGGGATATCTTGTGGGTGGTTTGGATGAATAAACCCGATTTTGATACAATGGGTTTGGATGATTTATACAACAATTTTAAAATTGTTGAGCAAAAGATTAAGAAATCTTCTTCTGATAACTCTGAGGACAAGAACTTGGCATTTATAACCACTCCCAGTCCAAGCAGTACTAATTCTATTAATACTGCTAACACTGGAGTTAGTACTGGCACTTCAAGTTCATACTGCTGTACTGAAACCTAGTACTGCTATGTTTTAGTGATGCACTGTTACTGCCTTTTTGTTCCACACAACCACAAGGGTCACAGCTTGTTCATGAAGATCTTGAGCAGATTCATGATGATGACTTAGAAGAGATGGATCTAAAGTGGAACATGGCATTGCTAAGCATGAGAGCAAGGAAATTTTATCAAAGAACAGGAAGAAAGATAGTTATTGATGGGAATAGTACTGCTGGGTATGATAAATCCAAGGTTGAATGTTTCAATTGTCACAAGATGGGACATTTTGCCAGAGAATGTAGAGTTCCAAGAAGCAATGATAACAGAAAATTGGAACAAGGAAGCTCATCATAAGCTTTTGGAAGAGAAGATTTGAACGATGCCTCTGGAGAGAAGGCAATTGTGTGCCATAGATGGATCCGGATGTGATTGGATGTGCTATGGCTGAGGATGATTTTTTACAAGCAATATGGCTTGAATGGCATTTTCAGCTTTGAAGGTTTCAAATGATAAGCATGTTCTAAATTTTGTGTGTGCTAAATTAATGAATTATTAAAAAACAGTATGATGATTTGCTAGTTTAAATTAGATGATACTGTTTATAGACTCAACATATAAAAGAGGTTTGTCAATTTTAGAACGAACAAGTTGTTTAAATATAAAGAAATCTGGGTCTTATTTGCTGAAGAAATTAGAAATTGCTTTGTTTTGAAAAAGAAGTGTAGGTCACTAAGGTTTATTAATGGGGTTAGTTAAGACGAAGAACTTGATAAAGTTAAGGAAGAAAAGCGAGTAGGATTTGAAGTTTAAGCTGGCAAAGTTTGAAACTCATCAAAAGATTTTGATGCTCTGTTAAAAGCAAGTCAGGGAAACATGACAAGAGTAAAAGGTTTTGGGTATAATGCTGTCCCTCACCTCATCCACTTGATCCTCAACAGACCAACACCTTTAGATTTATACATTCAGGTCTTGCAGAATTTGCACAACCTGAGGTAAACGAATATGGTCCTAGGGATTCAAGTCTAAAGTCAACCACTGTTTGTAATAGAGAGTCAAATAATTCTAGGGAGAATACTGATGACTCTTTATCACAACAACCCAAGACTGTTTCTTCAACTAGCTTAGGTAAGACTCCACTTAAGAAAGACACAGCCTGGAAAGAAAAGCTTTTTCATCCTGCTAATCATGTTAGGATAGAAGAACCTAAAAAGGGTAGAGAGATTTCTGATGCTCCAATCATTGAAGATTGGGTGTCAGATGATGAGGAAGATGTTGAGCCTATCCCTAAGGAAGAAAAGAAAACTAATGTACCTACTACTACTGAGAAAGAGACAGTTAAAACTGTGAAACAAAGTAGAAGGTCTGTTAGGTATGCTGAGATGTATAGGTCACAGGGACCTAGGGGGAACCAAAGAAGTTGGAATGGTCAGAAATCTAATCAATTCGGATTGATAACTTTGATTTTAATACCAAGGCATGTTTATTTGTGGTAATTTTGGATCATTATTCAATTATTGTTCTAATGCTAACAAACATATGGTTCCAAGCGCAGTCTTATGACAGACTGCCTCAAAAATGTCACAAATGTAAAAGGACTCTTAGTTACTGTGTTTAGGTCTATTAACACTGCCAGACCTTGCTTTTTGTACTGCGTAGGCCCAATAAAAACTGTTAGGCCATATATTAGTACTGCTCACTCTCAATCAACAGTTTCTTGTGCTAGACCAAAGGCACAATTTCAAAAACAAGCACAAAGGCCCTTTAACAAGCATACAGTATTAGCAAAAAGGTCAAATATTCAAAATATTCATACTGGTAGACACACAGTTAATACGGTTAGGCCAAATGTTAATACTGTCAGGGCAAGGGGATTTAATGTTGTTTAAGCCATCAGCTTGTTCGGGTTTGGAGACCTATCAAGCCCAATGGGTGCATCACTAGTTTTTAAACAAGTATAATTACCTTGATGCACGAGGCAGATCCAAGTCAGTAATGGCTTGGGTCCCCAAAAATAACTAACCTTCATAAGTTTTGTGTGCAGGGCAATTCACAGCTGAATGATAAAGGATTTATGGATAGTGGATGCTCAAGGCACATGTCTGGAAACATAGCTCATCTTTCAGACTTCAAAGATTTTGATGGAGGTTATGTTACTTTTGGTGGAGGAGCAAAAGGAGGAAGAATCACTGGTAAAGGCACTATCAAAATGGAAAACTTGATTTTGAAGATGTATTTTTGTCAAAAGAGTGAAGTTCAACCTCTTTAGTGCTCTCACAAATGTCGTGACAAAAAGAACATTGTTCTTTTTACTGATTCTGATGTCTTGTTCTGTCCTCTAATTTATGTTGCACTGATGAAAGTCCAATACTTCTTTTAAAATCCTAGACAGAATAACATTAAGTTTTGATATGAAGAACATTGTACTAAAGATGGTTTAACTTGTCTGTTGCAAAAGCTACATCTGAGAATCAATGTTATGGGGCATAGGAGGCTTGAGTCATCAGTATAATTTCAAAAATATTAATAACTTGTCAAGACAATCTTGTAAGAGATTTACTTTAAAAAGATATTGAACATGATCAAACCTGTGTTGCTTGTCTTTAAAGGAAATAACATAGAGCCTCTTGAAGACCAAGGCCTTTTGTCCCAATACTAAGCCATTGTTTATGCTGCATATGGATCTCTTTGGTCCAACTTTTGTTAGTAGTCTTATGCATAAAAAGTATTGCTTGGTTGTTACTGATGATTATAGCAGATTTTCATGGGTTTTCTTTTTAAGAACTAAGGATGAAACTAGTGAGATCCTTATAGACTTTATCAAAGAAATAGAAAACCTAGTGGATAAGAAAGTTAAAATAATCAGAAGTGATAATGGGACAGAGTTTAAGAACCATGTGATGAATGAATTCTGTAGAGAAAAAGGTATTAAGAGAGAATATAGTGTAGCAAGGACACCTCAGCAAAATGGTGTTGCTGAAAGAAAGAATAGGACTCTAATTGAGGCTGCTAGAACAATGTTAGCTGATTCTAAGTTACCTACAACATTTTGGGCAGAAGCTGTTTCAACTGCTTGCTATGTACAAAATAGGGTCTTAGTTGTCAAGCCTCATTTCAAGACTCCTTATGAACTCTTTAGGGGTATTAAACCAGCTATAGGCTTCATGAAACCCTTTGGATGTCATGTTACAATTCTAAATACCTTAGATAAGTTGGGCAAGTTTGATGGCAAAAGTGATGAAGGTTTCTTTGTTGGGTATTCCTTAAGTAGCAAGGCTTTTAGGGTCTACAACATTAGAACCAGAAAAGTGCAGGAACACTTGCATGTTAGGTTTTTAGAGAATAAACCTATGTTGGAAGGAAATGGTCCAAAGTGGCTATTTGATCTTGATTCTCTAACCCAATCAATGAATTATGTACACTGGTTGGCAAGATTCTTTGTCTAATGATTTTGCTGGTTACAAGGAGTTAGTTTCTTGTGGATAGTACATCTTCCTTCACAAGATCAAGCTAGTCAAGAT
The DNA here is from genome assembly GCA_026074375.1 of Tanacetum coccineum. Taxonomy (NCBI): domain Eukaryota; kingdom Viridiplantae; phylum Streptophyta; class Magnoliopsida; order Asterales; family Asteraceae; genus Tanacetum; species Tanacetum coccineum. The sequence continues at coordinate 57,107 of BQNB010007309.1, read as the reverse complement.
TGTGTTGTCATGCAATTTGGAAAGGGAGCTTATATTTTGATGTGGTTCCTCCAAATATGTGCTGATACTCCTATACAAGATCAAAATGGATCTCTTGATGGGTGCAATCCTCAGAACAATAGTACTGATGATCTACTTGTTAATACTGCCAGTCCACAAGTTAATACTGGTAGTAGACTAGTTAGTACTGCTTCACCTGAGGTTAATATTGCTACATCTGAAGACTTTGTGGGACCAAGTTCTTCCTTTGAAGAGGAGATGGGGGACCAAGAACTAGAGTTGGGGAATCTTTCACCATCTTATCAAGTTCCTACTACTCCTTGACAGATTCATAAAGACCACCAATTGATATGTAATTGGTGATATCGTAATATCACTTGTTCAGACAAGAAGAGTGACCGATCTTCTTACGTCTGATTGGATTCCTTAGTACCATTTATGAAGGAAAGACTCACCAGGATCTACATACTTGTCTTTTTGCATGTTTCTTATCACAAGAAGAACCAAAGAGAGTGTCTAAAGCTCTGAGTGATCCTGCCTGGGTTGAAGCAATGCAGGAGGAACTCTTACAGTTTAAACTTCAAAAGGTATGGGTTCTTGTTGATTTACCTAAAGGACTCAAAGAGTATTCGGTACTATATGTGGCGTCTACAGAAACAAGAAAGATGAGAGAGGGGTATTGTCATCAGGAACAAAGCAAGACTTGTTGCTCAGGGACACACTCAAGAAGAGGGCATAGACTATGATGAAGTCTTTGCTCCTGTGGCTAGAATCGAGGCAATCAGAATATTTCTTGCTTATGCTTCTTTTATGGGATTCACAGTCTACCAAATGGATGTCAAAAGTGCTTTCTTATATGGTCAAATTGAAGGGAGGTTTATGTATGTCAACCTCCAGGCTTTGTGAAGATCCTGGACCATCCGATAAGTTTATAAAGTTGATGGGATAGCACATAATGGATTCATCAAGCACCTAGAGCTTGGTATGACACACTGGCCACTTATCTCTTGAGCAATGGGTTTAAAAGAGGAACATCTTTTTGTGTCTAGTTAACATAAACACCATAATCCATGCTAAACTCCCTCATATGTGTATTATCCCATCACCTTGAGCCCCCCGCCCCTTGCTTCTTAATCAGCCCATACATCCCCCATGCACATTCCACATCAGATTTTTGGCTAGTAAATCACTATTGAGCTCAAAAACTACTTTAGAACCTTGCCGTTTCATTTTGTTATAAAAGGAAGCATACCTAACACTTCTTATTCACCATGTACAAATACATATCCCTCCCTTGTTTCTCTCTAGTGTTTTGGCAGCCACAAGGATCCAAGAGCGAGGATTATTTAAGTTTTGGGTTAAGAGTTACAAGAGTTAGGGTTTGGTTACTTAAAACTAGGGTTTTCTAGTTGGTGTTAGGTAATTAGTGCACACTTTGGTATTCAAATCATCACACATGTTCTCTAATTAGTAAAGCATTTTTTACATGATTTTCATTTGTCATTAGTGAGAATACACGTGTTTCCTTTATTTTATGCTTTGTTTTCATTATCCTCACCTCTTTATACTTTTGTTACGTAAAAACTTGAAAGTCAATCGTGTAATGTTTCATAACCCTATATTGGGGTTGGTTTTTTTGTGTGTCGTTATGTGTTGATGATTTTAAAAAATGGTTAAAGAACTACTTAGGAGACGTCATTTATTGGCTTACTTTAGACTTAGTTACTCTGAGGGTTCAAGAGTTGCTGTGGACAAGTTCTCTGGATTCAAAACCAATTGCTTAATTATGGGTACAATTTTATGCACACAGTTATTTACATTGACAATTCAAGTACTATTTGTATTATAGAAAATCCTGTTCAACACTCTAAAACAAAACATATAGAGATTAGGCATCACTTCATAAGAGATTGTCATACTAAAAAGTTGATTCAAATGGCTAAAATTGATACTCAACTTAATGTAGCTGATCTTCTTACAAAGGGATTTGATGCAGGAAGATTTCAGTACTTGGTTTCAAGTATTGGAATGCTCAATCTCTAAAGCTCATATCTCTTGCGTGTTTTGTAAAGTTTGTTAAATGATAGTACTGTTAGTTTTTGTAAATTTAATACTGCTAGTTCTAATTAGTACTGCTAGTTATAGTTAACACTGTTTGTTAAAACTGTTACTTCTACTTAGTACTGCTAGTTATAGTTAACACTGTTTGTTACAACTGTTACATATAGTTAGTACTGCTAGTTGTGTTTATGTATATTTGTTAATCCTGCTCGTTTTCTTTAATTCTGTTAAACTTGAATCATTCTTGGTTTATGTTTTTCTTGGTGTTAAGCTAACTTTTTCAGGATTTTCAATGGTGTGTGAAATTGTTATTCCATAATGTATCATTTGCGGGGAGGCAAAATATGTTGGGCTTAATTCAAGTGTTGGTTGATATACCACACCACAAATGGTCATCAATTCACCATGTCTTATCGACATCAAGAATTGACTAGTCCAGAGCAAACGGCTCCTGGTAAAGACCTTTCAAATCCGTTGATAGTTGATAGTTTACTCAAAACTATATGGTCCTCAATGCACCATGTTTTTATAATGAAGCATTGGCTAGTCCAGAGCAAACGGCTACTGGTAAAGACTTCTCAAATCCGTTTATAGTTGGTAGTTTACTCAAAACTATATGGTAATCATTGCACCATGTTTTTCTAATAAAGCAATGGCTAGTCCAAAGCAAACGGCTATTGGTAAAGACTCCTCAAATCCGTTTATGGCTGGTAGTTTGCCAAAAACTACACTTTGTGTGATCTTGTGAGCCAAAAAGAAAAGAGAGAATCAGTGAGTTCAAAAACAGAAAGAGAAGTGTGTGAAAAATAGACAGAGTGCAAAGTGAGCCAAAAAGAATTGAGAGATGAAATGTGAGGCTAAAAACAGAAAAGAGAGATTGTGTGAAGAGTTTCTCTTAGTCCTTAAAATTTTTGGACTTTGTACTGCTTGTTGGGTGGAGAAGTTAATACTGCTAGGCATATGTTAATACTGCTAGGCCAAAGATAATACTGCTGGATGACCGTTAGTACTGTTTGGGCCTAACAAAATTTTTCATTAATTGATAGAGCCGTTAAGATATTTCCGCCAAATACCTAGGGTATAGGGCTTTGACCAATTGGACTTTCGTGAACCTACTATATATTAGTACGAGTTTCACGATTACCTTCCTTTTTCTTAATTTTGGTCAAATAGTATTCCTCTGTTTTCTCTATCAATTTGAAATTAACTTTCCCCAGCCCTAATACATCCTTTCCCGATCAAATCCCACTTTATTCCTCACAATAATTTTCATGGCAAACTTAGAGTTCTGTGATAAACACAATATGGTAGCGTATCTTGATAAATCTACAGGAAGTGCAGGGTTCCATCAGATTATTGATTTCATTAATCGAAGTCATATTCGTTATGCGCTTACTAAGAAGCCAGAAGTGTGTGTTTCATTTATAAAACAATTTTGGAGGACAGCTGAGAGTATGACTGATGATGATGGCACCGTCAAGATTCAAGCTACTGTTGATGGGCACTTACTTTCCATCACTGAAGCTTCTTTAAGAAGACATCTTAAGCTGGATGATCAAGAAGGACTCGTTTCTTTTCCCACTACAGAAATTTTTGCTCAGTTGGCACTCATGGGATATGCTACTGAATCAGATAAGCTAACTTTTCAGAAAGGTGCATTTTCACCTCAATGGAGGTTTCTTATTCATCATGTTCTTCACTGTTTAAGCCCCAAGAAGACGGCTTGGGAGCAATTTAGTAGCAACATTTCAACGGCTATTATTTGTCTAGCTACACATAGAAGATTCAATTTCTCTAGGTTGATCTTTAACCATATGGTGTCTAATATATCTAGCCCCCATAAGTTTCTGATGTACCCTAGGTTTATTCAACTATGCTTAGACATGCAGAGACATCACCTTCAACAACACACTCGATTCTATGATGTTCCATCTCTCACATTGAAAGTCTTTAGAATATGAAAAGACCCACCAAGACATTTGCAGGACAGGAAGTTCCTTTGTTTCCCTCCATGTTAGAACCTACTGAACCCTCTACTTCACCTTCTAGGATCACATCTTCTCCCTCATCTACACCTACCCCTACCCCTACACCTTCACCTTCACCTTCACCTCAACCATCTCCTATACATCCATCACCTCCTCAACCCTCACCAACACAACTTTCACCATCACATCCTGGCACAGACTATCATCCTCCTACACCCCATGATTCACCTCCTCATGCTGTTCACTCACATGGTGGTGATGAGGGTAGTATGAAACTTCATGAATTGACAAATTTGGTTAACACTCTTGCTAACAGGATTGGAGTGTTAGAGAATGATTTGCTCAAGACTAAGAAAACCTATAGTTCTGCCTATACAAAGCTCATTCTCAGAGTCAAGAAGCTAGAGTCTCAAATCAAGGTTGGCAAGGCAAGAAGACATAGTAGGTTTATTATTTCAGATGATGAAGCCATTGGGGATGATTCTTCCAAACAGGGGAGGAAGTTCTTTCCTGAAGAAGGTCAAGAAAAAGCTAGTACTGAGACTGAACCTTTCATTCAACAAGTAACTCCTACTGAAGTGTTTCATGATCAAGAGGGAAGTGGAAGAGCAAGTGATGAGGTTAGTACTGCTGGCTTGAAGAAAGGTACTGCTAGTCAAGAAGTTCCTAAAATTAGTACTGCTGAAGAAAACATTAGTACTGCTGAAGGAACTTCTACCTACTCAAGGAGAAGTGCAGAGAAAAGAAAAGATAAGGGAAAAGGGATAATGACAGAAGAAGAGCCTAAAAAGAAGTCAAAGAAGGAGCTTGAACTAGAAAGATTGAGTTTTGCTGAAGCACTAAGGCTGGAAGAGCAGATGAATGAGGAGCAAAGAGCACAAATTGCTAGGGATGAAGAAATTGCAAGGCAGTGGCAAGAAGAGGAAAAGAAAAAGGCTCATGATAAAGCTATGTCTACCAAGAAGATTGACTGGAATGACCCTTCTGTCATTAGATATCATGCTTTGAAGATGAAGCCAAAGACTACTGCCCAAGCCAGAAGAAACATGATTAAATACTTGAAGAATCAGGCAAACTTCAAGATCACTGATTTCAAGGGTATGTCCTACAACGAAATAAGGCCAATTTTTGAAAAGATTTGGGACATCAATCAAAATTTTGTGCCAATGGATTCAGAGATTGAAAGTAGAAAGCAACAGTCCTCTCAAACATCTCCTGCCAAGTCTCCTGCTAAAGAAAAATCTTCTGAAAAAGTTATGGAAGAAGTGTCTGAGAAACAAGAAGTATTGAAGGAAGTTTCAACAGCAAAAAGGAAGAAGTCCATTCCTAGAAAAAGCACTAGGAAGAGACAAAGGTTAGAGGAAGATTCTGAAACAAATGAACTCAAAAGTTTATTGGAGATAGTGCCAAGGGAAGAAGCTCCCATAGATGTTGAGTCTATATCCACAAAGTTCCCAATTGTAGATTGGAAAACTCATATTTTGTCAGAAACTTTTATGTATTATCAGGTATTTAGAGCAGATGGCAGCTCAAAGAATTATAAGATTCTAAGTGAAATGCTTGAAGATTTTGACAGAATGGATGTGGAAGAACTTTTCAGACTAGTCAAGGAGAGATACAGTTCTTCATGCCCAGAAGGTTATGATTTGATGCTTTGGGGAGATCTTCATACACTACTTGAACCTGATGAAGAAGATGAGATATGGAAGAATCAACATGAGTACAAACTGATAAGTTGGAGACTGTGTGACTTCTGTGGTATTCATATTGTGCTAATGGAGAATGGGTTGGCAATCCACATGTTGACTGAAAAGAAATATCCATTGAGTCAAGACTTAATTTCCCAAATGTTGAAAAGGAAGCTAGAAGTTGACCATGAAAGCTCACAGGCATTTGAACTCCTCAAGTTTGTAAAATCTCAAGTTCAGAAGTGACAAAAGAATGTTTGAAAGAATCATTTGCAGAGGAAGAAGAGTAGAAGAGTTTATTCAGAAGAAACTTGTGGATTTGAAGGGAAATCACAAGTTTAGGGGAGGATTGTTAGGAATAAACCTTCTTATAACTTAATACTGCCAACAGTATTTTAGTTAGTACTGCCAATGCAAAGTTAGTACTGTCAAGAGTACTTAATACTGCTAGTAGAAATAGTTAGTACTGCCAAGCTAGTAGAAATAGTTAATACTGCCAAGGTAACTTAACACTGCTGAGAGAAGAAGTTAGTACTGCTAAAGATAATGAACTGAAGATAAGAATGCTTGGAGAATATGTCGGGATGGTTAGTTGTAAGTTGTAACTGATCCTAATAGATAGGCAGAAATATTTGTAAAAGGGTTCCTTGTATTTCTATAAAAGGAGATCCCTAGAGTAATGTTAGATAGAACTTTTCAAGAGATAGAATTGTAAAAGCTTCAAGGTTGTGTAACCCCAGTACTTTAAAGAGTACTCGTATTATTTATAATATTGGAGCTGTGAGTTTTGAGTTTGTTCTTTGTGTGTCTTCATTACTGTTCCATTAACTTATTTCTCTAGAGTATCATAGTGTAGATTCCGCATACACTTTGATATTTACACAAAGTCTCATTCTTTGTTATTTTGGATTTATCCAAGGTAACAAACTCTTTATTTCATAAGGATTCGATCAAGGCGTGGGATCAACAAGTGGTATCAGAGCCTGTGCTTTGAGATACTTTGATCTAGGGAAAATGGAGTTAGAAAATTCTCAGAACAATTCTTTGGCAAAGCTCCCCATTCTCAAACTAGGAGAGTATGAGATGTGGGAAATCAGAATTAAACAGTACTTTCAGATTCAAGATTATGCTTTATGGGAGGTTTTCTTCTTAAATTAGGAAACACATGAGATTGACCTTTACAGTCTCATCGCCATCCATATGAGTAATCATTACACCTTCTATATGCATGTTGATTAGACTCTCAAGGCTCCATATTTTCAAACTGTCTGATACAAGCTTTAGATTAGGCTTTCTAATGAGATTCAGAATGCAACGACGTAGTAAGTTTCTCAATGTTAATCAAAATTTTATTACCTCATTTTGTCTTGTTTTTTGATTCATACCTCTCATATATTTTACTCTAATCTGTTTGCATTCTCTATATACTATTTGTACCTTATCCAAAAATCCCTTTGTTGTATCAACTTGTACTAAGACTCTTGCAAATCCTATCCTCCCATTACCACTATGACAAATAAGAATAGTCTATGCATCTTTATCTCAAAAACATCAGTTATAAAGTCCCAAAATAGACATTGCAACTTATTAATTTATATATATGACCCTTCCAACAAAATCGGCTACCATGCTTAATGCTAGATTCCGAATTCACTGCACGTCAAAAAATATAAGCATAGTCATCCGCTTGACTTAGTTTGTGTTTATGACACCTTATAGAAAACCGCTTAATTCAATAAGATTGTTTTCATCCAAACACTCAAACCTCGTATCTACGTTTAAAACACAATAATCATAATCATTTCACATTCTCACAAAATTTAAATCAAAGAATCTCACCTTAGACAAAACCGACACCGGCTTCTCCGTCCCACCCTCACCCGAACTCCCTGACTCCTCTTTCTTCGAAACCGTAGCCAAATTCGACCCATTCGAACCCTCACTCTCCTCTCCGCCATCACCATCACTTCCACTACTACAACACTCAAATCCACCATTAAAACCACTATCTAACCCTAAATTTTGCCTCCTATTCAAACCAAAACCACTCTTCCCAAATAAAAGAGCCCACTAACAGTCTCTAACCCGAATTTGTATTGTAAGATGTTTCCAGACAGTTCAATTACCATAAACGAATCCTCGTCCCGTTCTCCCAAAACGATACTCAACATATCACGACAACACCATTTAGTGGGCATCCTCCATGTTGGATATGGCCTCATCATGTCATCTAGATTAACAGAGTACTTAACCGACCATACAGAATACTCATTCTTCATCCCAGAAATTTTCAAATGTCGCGAACAATCATAATCCTTACAAAGAAGAAGCAAGCTAACATGTGACTTAGACAATTTATGATCACGATGAACTTGCCCTTTGACAGTTAGAGGAAGGGGGATTTGTATGTTTTTTAAAACCAGATGATCCACAATATCTAACTTGACATGAAAAGGCTCATGAATATTTAACCAATGAATGGCACCGTTCCAATATATTCCATTGCCAAAATCATTAAACCATAGATGATTAAATCGATCATCCGAGACACTCCAAACACCGGTTTCAGAAGAGTAAGTTTGTATTCTCCTAAAATAATCAATTTCATGGTCATCTTTTACGCTTCCAACATGTACGACTTTGTAACAAGGTGATTTGGTAGGATCAAAAGCAAAGTTTATCACCTTATAACCATATCTTACATTATTCAAATTATGTATTGGTGGAAGCATGTTAAACATACTCATCAATGGATTGTAAATACTATACTCACCATGTATATAACACAGAAGCAAACCATCGCATGACCGCACAATCTCTGCCTTTTAGTTAGATATACTAAAGAGTTTTGACCTTTTCGCTGGAATTCTGGGATCAAATGACACGAAATCGTAATTGTTGGAACCCCAACCCGGACGATGATATCTTCCAATAAAGAGACCAGAGGAGGATCGACAGTAGACAATCGTAATCGTTGAAATAGCCATCACAATATGTTATCAAACAAACAATAGTAATACTTAAACAGTAAGTTATCAATAAAATTTAAGTCTTAAAATTATAACTCATATTTTCTTTTTAGAATGTCCTCGATCAAGTGTGGAGATATTGGTAATTTTTAGTTTTTTTTAGATGAGTGTAAATTAATGTTGCAAATGCATCAAGTGAGTTTGGCTCGATGGGTAAGCTAAACCACAACTCAACTCGATGGCTTAATAGCTTTAAATAACTGTGATAATGAATAAATTAAAACACAATAATTAGCAGTCTAATTAACTATGAATTTTTTAAAGAAAATTATTGTGTTGGTATTGTATACATATTAAGATTTGTGACTTCTTTCCTTATAATTTCCTTTTATCTTTACTTATATATAGGATTAAAGACATGTCATCAAACTGTCCATGTCACTAATTGTCATGTCACTATATAAGATGTTTATATGCCACCTCATTGCTGAGGTGGACACATAGCAAACATGAGTTTTCCAAAAATTTTAAAAAATTCTGTCTCTTGGAAGATTCGAACCCGGGTTGGGTGATTCACAAACAAGAGTGTCAACCACTGTGCTATGCCAATGGTTGTGATAACGAAGGAAAAAACAAAGATGCCATGTTTAAAATCACTGCTTAATCTTCAGTTTTCAAAATTAACACAGTTATAATATGAAGAATACTAGTAATCTTTAATATCAAACAAGAACTAGAGAGAGAAAGTGGGAATGATGTATTTTCTAGTGAGAGAAAGTAAAAGAGAGAAATGAATAACTATGTAAAAAATGATACAACCAACCCACATCTCCAAGGCATGAAGAGGTGTATAAATACCTTAATATGGTCGGCCCATGGATAGGCTTTACATGGGCTTTTCATGAGTTTTTCCTAACTTAGCCTATTAAGGTTCCAAATAATACTTAATGAGCTAACGACAGTTATCTATGGAGTGACCGATACTTTTTTAGAATTTTCGTATTCCTAACAATCTCCCTCTAAGGGAGGTCACTCCATTTGACAAAAACTTAAACCTAGTATACTATGAAGGTCTTTGTTCTTGTGCTCGCCGACTTCTTTTCTTTTTCTTTTTCTTGTGATATGGCGTAGTGATCATTGACTTTAGGCTTGAGCTTATTCATTTATCTTGACTTGTATGTGAATATGTGATCTTGAGCATCTTGAGATCATCAACCAAGCATAATCTCTTTTCGCCATTTTGTAAACTTTGCCATCTTGTGAACTTGTGACTTTTGGACCGACATGCTCATACCTTTCTTGATTTGTCAACTTGAAAAGCTTTAATATTGCATCTTTCTTGAAGTTCTTTAACATTAACACTTCGTCACTTCAAGAAGGACGTACGGTATCAGAGTAATGGAAGTCTTGAAATATGTACTTGAGCTTTCATAATGTCTTTATATTTTTCGATCGGGTATTTGTCGGTCGGGTATGAGCATGTGGCTATGAATCTGTGAGTCAGCTGGAACTAGGTACCTCCATGACCATCTTTATGTGAATCTGCAATAAAACAGTTAGCAATAAATCTGGGGGACGAATATGGCTTTGTCATTCACCTGTGTTTGGTTGGAGTAACCTTCGAATCCTTGAGGATCGACCTGTGATCAGGTAGATTCAATTTAAGAAGAATCTCCTTGATAGGATTTCCAGCTGTAGTATTGAATCTTTCTAACACATATATATTAGATTTATCATACTCAGCATGTTCTCTTTATCGGAACGTCTCAAAGCAGACAACACGATAAGAGTGAACCAACGAGTTACTATCTCACTGATTGAAATAAAAATTAATTTGAAAATCAATCAACGTGTCACTTGTTAAAGTGGTTTTGTGACACATCGAGAGTGTCATTTCAAAAGTTCATCATCAATCGTCAATTCATATAATGGAACAAGTTTGATTCATTAAGAATCGCATCATCGTTTCTTTCCAGTTGTCACAAGCTTGATTCGTATAGAATCGCACAAGTCACCTACCATGAGCTTGTTTGATGTTGGCTCAAGCAGGATTTCCATCTTCACTGTGAATACTTAAATATCACTCGGATGTTCTGGCAAAATCACAAGGATAATGCGTAGGACTCTTAATATATATCTTGTTATTCACATTGTGTGACTTAGCAAGCATAATTTTGACAAGTGTCCTAATGAGATTTATGGATGATCTCTTTTGGATCTAGACTCAATAGTGCACTTTGGTTTTAGTGATCGGAGGCTAGAGCAGACTGCCACCTTTTTAATACCAACTAACTCAGAGTGAGAAGGTTGATAGGAATGTGTGTAATCTCCGTGAGAAATGAAACAAAAATCTTTTGAGAGATTCTGAGTGGCTAGGGAGGGTTGTGCATTGCATCACTGGGTCCATGATGTCAGTCTTCAATGTCAGCAATCATCTTTGTGATTCTTGACAACAGATGTATTGACTCGGTTTCTGCCTAAGTGTAAGGAGGGCTTCTTTCTTTTCACCCTTTATCTTAACTTTTCTTTTTAATTCTTCATCCCCTTCAGCGCTTACGGAGACTTCATAACTAGTACCTTGTTGGGTTTGTTCCAGTACTAGCTCCATCTCAGTCGGCACTTTTCCTTTATTCTCACTTTTACTCCTTTTTTAATACCTAAGGACTACTACACTATCTAGTGGAATATCCCTGGGTAGATTCCTCCGGTTCTGGCTGGATCATAGGAATGAATACCTAAACTTAACCACCTTATAACTCCGATAAAGTAATTTAAATGGTCGGTCTTTAGTACTTCCACATTCAGCCAATCACGTAACCATTTGCTCCACCTTCATATGTGCATCGATTAATCAAAAGAGTTTAGCACATATATGGGATAGCGTACACTAGAGATCTTAAAATTCACATCTGTAGCCATATATTTTAATCACATTTTCTTCCCTTATCAAAAATATTAAATCTCTTGATATTTTGGATATCAATTGATTCAAATATAACTGCTTTCAGGGAAAAAATGTCCAATTATTAACAAGCCGTATTATGAACATTTTTAACGCCCCCCTCAAATTATGAGGGTATTATATGGTGTTTGAGTATGTTAATTTAAGATTTTTTGAATTTACTAAGAAATTCTTGAAAATTCATACTCAAACACTATATATGCCTAATTTTTAAGTCTACACTACACCTTTATATATTCACAAGATTTATATGAGACAGGACATGAAAATATTCAAACCGAAAATGATAAAGTCATTCTGTCCATGTCAGCAATCTATAGTCCGTCTTGATAATCTCCATTTAGAAGTTGTCTTAGCTTCCCCTCGAACCAGCAATCCTTTCTTGAGTAGATTCAAAGCAGATGTGCAAGCCGCATCAAGCAGTCTTGATGTATAAAGCCCAAATATCTAAAGTACACAACTAATTCGAAACCGTAACACCAAAGTCAATTAAGTCTCGGATATCCGTATTTCTCCTAACACAATAGTGATGATATAAATTGAAATACCAAAGTCAATTAAGTCCTGGATGTCACAATTATTCCCTCTAAGTATTCAAAATGATAACACCTAAGTCAACTAAGTCCCAAATGTACTCATTTCTTTCTGCAGAATACTGACTATCTTAAGAAATCATCATACTTATCAAACCTATGTGTATCTCTTTTGTCAACTAATTCTACTCTCTTTAAAAAAATAAGCTTAGTGATTAATCGTTTGAGGAAGCATTTCTTGAATCAGTAACTAATCTTTTCACGTTTAGAATAAATCTTCTTACAACACTTCCCCCTGGTATCTCAAATGATTCATACTTGAAATCACAAGATATCTCTACCTCCATGTAATTAAAATAGTGCACCCGAAAGTAACAAGTTAAACACTGATTTTCTCTGCGGTTATGAGATTTGTCTTCCCGGAATGGCCTAAAATCAAAGAAGGCTATGGACTCTATCACATGTACTTGATGTACATTCTAGTGTATCTACTCCTTCCCCCTTGTTGATTTCGATACCTCAGAATCAGCAAAACTTTGTACACACATATACTTAAGATCGTGTCCGAAGAATTATAAAGCTTAAATCTATCTCATGAGAATCAATTTCAAGGGGCATTTTTTTTTAAAAATATTGATTATTCCAAACATTTCTAGTATATTAATACTATGGAAAGTGTTGGTAATATAAGTGATCGATTTTTAGTTTAACGCCGAATTCAATAAGTCTTATAGTTGCAATAAAGTCTAAGTTGAAAACAAAAGAATCTAAAAGCCCTTCGTGTTGTTTAATATAAATTAAATCCTTTTTAAATTGTTATCCGTCATTATCAAAAACTTTATCCGTTTATTCTGTGACTTATTTTGAAAGACTGTTTTAAAAGATTATTTGATGACGCTTTCTTCCCCTCAAGTAATGACCGTTTTCTATTTAAAGAGCTGTTATTATTGTTTGAGTGGTCGAATTGTCTTTGAAAATCTTTTTGTGATTACTGAAAACACTTATTCATTGTGAATACAACTTTTTACCAATAAGAATAAGATTTCTCTTATTTTGACAAATAAATGCACTGACGCATACACTTATTGTATATAGGAAGCACGGGTTGTGTTTCAAAATAAACACAAGCCTTTGCATGATCATAAAGTAGACCATACCCGAGAATAAATTCCTGTTGAGAGGTCAAGTTTTATTTTTGAAATACTTGCCTTTAAGATGATGACCGAGTTGCTATCTGACATAATAGCAAGCCATTTTTGGCATGTTTTAAAAACTTTTGAACTTCTGCTCGAACTTCATTTACAGCCTCGTATCATTATTAAATGACATTTCTAAGACCGTAAGTGTTATCAATATTCAGAAGACATGTCATTATTACTTCTTTTTATGTTTTCTCATTTTTTAATTTTTTCTTTGGTTTTAAAGATTTTATATTTTTGTATTTTGTTTTTTATAAAGGTTTTTTGAAAATGAAAAAACTGTTTGGTTTTTCTAGTTTTGGATATATATATACATATTATATACATGATATTTAAATAGGTACCACCACTATTCTTCAGCTTCATCTGCCAATTGTTTCAGGGTCTCCGGCGTAAAACTTCGCATTCCCAGCTTGTTGATAAGAAATTTAATTCTTTCTCTGCCAAGGGCTTTACTGAAGATGTCCGCTAGCTGATACTTCGTATTGAAAAAGTAAAGCTCTACTACACCGTTTTTAACTTGCTCTTTTATGAAGTGGAATCTGATGTCAATATGTTTTGATCGAGAATGTTGAACATTGTTGCAGCATAAGGAAATAGCGCTTTTGTTATCACAGTACATTTAAATTTTATTGAATCCAAGGCCATAGTCGGTAAGCCGTGATCACATCCAAAGGACTTGAGCACAACAGCCAGACAAGGCTATATATTCAGCTTCCGTACTTGATATCGCAGCACTTTTCTGCCTTTTTGATGACCAGCTAACAAGTCTGTCTCTTAATAATTGATTACTTCTAGATGTACTTCGTCTAGTATCTAGGCAACTCGCATGATCAGCGTCTGCATAAGCTGTTAGAGCAATAGAAAAATCCTTTGGATACCAAAGTCCCTTATTAACGGTTTTTCTTAGGTATTTAAAGATTCTTTTTTTCAGGCATGTAAGTAGCTTTTGGTTAGGGATTTGCCTTGATTACCGGGAAAAAACCCCCCCCCCACATGGCCTACAGCAAATGTAAGGGTCTCGGTCTACTGGCTATGAAGGATACATTAAGGGTGATGCCAACCATTCCACGATAGTGTGTGTGGTCAACGGTGTTCCTTGTGTGTCTTTTTCCAGTTTTGGATTTTCCAAAAATGGGAGTATCCACGGGGTCACTAGATTCCATACCATATTTTTTCAAAGATTCAAGAGCAAATTTTGACTGATTAAGAAAGATGCCTCTGGAACTTTAAGAAATTTGTAGTCCAAGAAAGAATGATATTTTGCCCATCATCGACATCTTAAACTTTGAACACATTATTTTTGAAAATTGGTCACATAGTTCAGGTGTAGTAGACGCAATGATTATATTCTTCAACATAGTATTAGTACCAAGGAGAATATTTTTTGCCTTGTCTTCTGATGAACATGTGATGATCACGGTTATCCTTTAAAGATTCACTTTTAGAGAGTAAAAACTTTGACAATAGATCGTACCAAGCACGGGGAGCTTGTTTCAACCCATAGAGAGCCTTCTTAAGCTTGTACACATGATTCAGATTGTCTGTATCCACAAACCCGTCCGGTTGGCGAACATAAACTTTTTCGCGCAGAATGTCATTCAAGAATGTCGTCTTAACATCCATTTGGTAGACGATCATATTCATGTGAGTAGCAAATGCGAGAAAAAATCGAATAACATCAAGTCTTGCCACTGGAGCAAAAGATTCCTCAAAATAAATTCCCTCTTCTTGACGGTAACCACGAGCAACCAATCGAGCCTTGTTTTTCTGAATTCCTCCTAATTCATCAAGTTTCACCTTATAGATCCATTTTAAAGTAATAACCATCACTTTATCTAGATGAGGAACGAGTTCCCAGACTTCAAGATGTTCAAATTCATTTAACTCCTCTTGCATTGCTTCAATCCAACATGCTTGAGTTAATGCGTTTTTATAAGTCTTAGGTTTAAGTGATGATAGAAAAGCATCGTAGTAACAAAATAAAGCTTGTTCATAGAGTTGGAGTCTTGTAGAAACATGTCTTTCGAGTTCACCGATGATGTTGTCTAAAGGATGATCATTGGTCCATTTGGTAACGTGTTCTGAGTTAGGAGCAGCAGTGTGCACAATGGTGAGAATAACGTCTAAAGAAGAAGATGCTTTAGAATCATTTTCTGGAATTGGAATGCCAAAGAATGGATCGTTATTCATGTGTGCAACATCTAAGTCATGAATCTATTCTTCAACATCGCTAGAAATTACAGGAGATTAAGTTTCGGGTATTGTTTGTGAGTTACTAGGTGATGGTGCATCTTGGTCAATAGTTGTTGAGGAAGGTGAACCGGTTGAGGCAACGGGTTCTCTGGAGCTACTACTTTAGCAATTGGAGCAATGAATTCAGGAGTTGGGTGATCAACACTTGAATGAGGGTTGAGTAATTCATCAAATAGTGGTTGGAACAAAAGATCCTAATCAATTCTTGAAGGTGGTACAAACGGTGTTGAAGGAGGAGGGTTTGTCACTAGTCCTAAACTGATTGTTGTAGGAGTCATTTCATGAAGTGTGGGTTCTAAACTGCTGTGTTCAGAAGCCATTTTGACCATTTCATACAAACTGAGAGACCAAGTTAAACCGTATTGATCACATTTGATTCACTATTCTCTTCTTGAAAAATTACTTATGTGATTCCCATTTTTTATCCAGTGAATTAGAATACAAGCTAATGTATGTTGATCTACTTAATGACAGAACGAGCATAGGAAAATATGAAAAATGTTGATGAGAATGGTCAAAAACAAGAAGATTTGTCTTCTTTTAAAGATAAGGCGCACTGAAGCGTACATCTTTCTTTTCTTTGAGGAGCGGGGCTTGAAGTGTTGTCTACAGACGCCATAGTTCATTTTTATCATAAGTTAATTCCTTGAACCCTTGGTTTTTGATATATCACTCTTTTCAAAAAACAAACTCTGAGTCTTTCCTTTTTAGGATTGAAAGATGTACCTGCACTTAAGTTAAAATAACCTGCACGGACATTAAGAGTTTGATCACATTTATATGGGTTAGTGATATTTTCATTTGAACCATTTGGGGGTTCACAGTCAACCTTGGTTGTGCTAGTGGTGAATATCTTTCCAGTTAGAACCCACCTAAGACCAACAATGTTAAAAATTCTACCCGTCGGTATCCACCTAAGGCAAGATCTAGGAGTGTTTATTTTCTCATGCATAACGGAATACTTATTAGGAGAAAACCTATGTCCTGTAACAATCTGCTTACCAGGTTTCTGGTATGAATCTTTGGTTCTACGAGTTTGTTACTGTTTCTAGTCTTAGGGGATTGAACCTTAACGAGAGAATTCACCTTTTTTAGGAATTTTGTTATACAGGCATCATGATTTGCATTAAAGACACATTTCTGACAAGTCAAACAAACAAAGTGTTTGGAGTCCGAAAATTAACTAGGATTCCTAGAATGGTCTGCTTTTTGCACAGCTTTTAGCATTTCCTCACTACTCTTAGATACAGGCCAATTCCTAGACGTTTGATTATTGCTCATAGGTTTTGGTGTACAAGTATTAGGAGAGTGTTCTAGCAGAAGGCATTTCCCTATGTTTAAGATTCCTATTTTTGTCTTGTGCCTTTTTCTTGGCTTCCTCTAGATAGTAATTATGAGCCATGTCATTTGACCCATACGATTCTTTATAACTATTCCTAGATGAGCCAGGAGCAATCACATGATGGGGGTTTTAAAGCACAAATTCTCTAACTTTAGGCAAATAATGAAGAGTGACTGGTTTTGGCAAATCGTTATTCATATCAACTTGGGAGGCAAACTGTGGTTTTGAAAAGTTAGGTCGTTCAGATTTAAACGCATTCGGTTGTCTAACAACTGATTGGTTTCTGGGTGGTTGTAAAACTGGTTTCCCCAAGATTGATGGTTTTGCAAACTTAGTATCCACGCTATTTACTTTTAACTTTCTTAATTCGTTTTTCAATGCTACATTCGCAAAAACTTTTTCCTGAATCTGAGCTTTTAAATCAGGATTTTCAACAGTCTTACTATTTACTTGAGCACTCAGTGAGTCATTAAGGTCTTTTGTCTAAACTCGTGTCTTTTTGATAGAATCGTAAAGATCTTTGTAACTCTGTTTCAAATGCTCATTTTCCTTATGCAACTTCTCATTCTCTGCAAGTAATTTAGCCACACTATGTTCCAATTCGATATTGATTGTTTCAAGTACATCTATTTCCTTTTTAATCTTGGCTTTATTACTTGTTTCATTTAAAATTTGACCATGTTGCCTGTTTTTTAAAACTTGATTTTGATGTTTAAGTTCCATGTTAACACAATGTGTTTCCATTCTTGAGATCTTTTTTGAAGATGGGCCAACTGTAATTTTTGAGAGAAATAATTCAAACTCGAGAGATTGGTTTGAAAATTCATATATCAATGTTATCAAATGATGGTATCAAGACAATGGACATGAAACTTGACATTTTACAGCATTCTGGTCAATCTCTCCTTCCATATGACTCATATTCTGTTTGATCAGGATGGTATTCTAACAACCATTTCCAACAAATATGTGTCCACAATGATTTTCAGATTGCTAAATGTTGTTGTTCACTAGCAAGTATATTAGGTTTAGCAGTCAGTTGTACCTCAGTCATTGGCTGTTTGTCATTCACGGAGTTGATATCTGCACCCTCAGCATGTGTATCTTTCTCGGATCTGCTGCTTGAAACATAGCCTTTCTGATCCGTCACATTGCATTTCGTAACAACCAAACAACATCTATGCTTATTACCACCGAATCAGCAATTCACTTTTAACAGCATCATCTTCATACTCTCGTTATGATTTGCTCTTTCCTAATTGACTCCCGAAGAGATTCCCATGTGTTGGATCAAATTATCATGGAATAATGGAACATCAGCCGGTTCTTATGTAAATGCAATAAAGTACTTGCGTATCATGAGACCTTCATCATTATTAAACGAGAATCGTGAATAGACGAACATCTGGAATTGTTGCAAGAGTACTCTAAATGCACTAGAGGATTCGAGTTCTTGAAATTCTTCTTTGGAAAGATGTTTTTCTAGTTGATCCAAGTTTACGAACATTGTTCTTGTGAAAATTTAAACATCTTGCTCAAAGAGTGTTGCAAATGCCCATTCGAATCCTCCCTCGTTGGAAGTTCCTTTTAAGTCGTTGTTTGAAAGAGCCGTGAGGTGTGAATGCAGAATTCGAAAAGATACCATGCATCTTTTCTTTGCCTTGTCTTGCATTTGTTGCAACGGATGCAACTCTCTCTCTTAAGAATTCGAATTCAGAGATTCCATTGAAATTCGATGTGCGAAATTGGTATGTTAAAAGATTACTTGTTGATCGAGAAGCGTGGATAGAAAGTAAATTGTGTTTTTGAAGGTGTTGTCTTAATTATGTGTTTAAGTCCGTGGAAAACTACACGGGAATTTTACAATTCTCGACAAAACGTGAAAACAAGTGAATTTTTCACGGAATTTACAAGCACAAGCCAAGAATAAACCGTATAATTTTGTTAACAAATTTGTGTGATTTAACTTTAGTTGCAAATTCGGTGTCCAAATGAAAAATTGCAAATTCGATTGACAAAGAACAACTGCGAATAGGTTGATTAAGTGTAAACTGCGAATTAGGTCAGAACAAAAACTGCGAATTAGGTCAGAACAAAAACTGCGAATTTTGACAATATTAAAAATTGCGAGTTCGGTCCTAGTTAAAATTGCGAGTTCGGTTCTAATTAAAATTGCGAGTTCGGTCTTAACAAGAACTGCGAGTTCGGTCAGAACTAAGAGCTGCGTGTTCGGTCAACACTATCCAACTGCAAGGTCGGTCCTAATTAAAACTGCGAGTTCGGTCTTAACAAGAACTGCGAGTTCGGTCAGAACTAAGAGCTGCAAGTTCGGTCAACACTATCCAACTGCTAGTTCGGTCCACACTATCAATTGCGAGTTCGGTCAACCCTAAATACTGCGAGTTCGGTTAAGTCTAAACTGCTAATTCGGTTGCAACTAGTACGAAACTCAAACTTTTAAAAACACAAAAAGACACATTTTTGATTGATTTTTCCCAAATTTTCATGTACAACTAGTATTACTAAGCCTATAGGTACCTTAAAAATGCAAACTTTATGGTTTTTAAGCCAAAAATTTTGAAATTAAGATTTGTACTTTTTAAAGCTTTTCGAATACAAAATATGAACAAAGATGATGTTTTTCTTGAATCTAAGCTTGTACACCTATATCCTAAAGATACCAGATCAAATTTACCAAGGTAAATGATCCTTTAGTGTACACAAAAGCTTTGAAAACAAAGAAAGAACAAGAAAAAGGCGTACAGTGTAAAAAGAAAAACAAACAAAAAAATAAACACAAAACTAAAAAGCAAATCCAAAGTCCATTACTCTTGATACCAATGAACGAACAATCAAATAACATACATGAAAAGAGAAAGAGAGGTGGTTTTATAGAGATAGTGGTTGGATGAACATTTTAGAGAGAGAAAGAAACATGAAAGGAAACTTGTATTATGTGTGTGAAATAATGAACAACCAACCACCTCTCCAATGCATAGAGATGTGTATAAATATCCTTTTGGGGCCGGCTATGGATGGGCCTTCATGGGCTTTCCATGAGCTTTTCCTAACTTGGCCTTACTTGGGTTCCAAATAATACTTAACGAGCTAACGACATTTATCTATGGAGTAACCGATACTTTCCTAGGATTTTCGTATTCCTAACACTAACCATTGTAGATCTGTAGATACTAAAATGCAAATAAGAACATTAAGATGAGTTAGAGTGTGCATGGTGCTTCATATACATATTTAGCTTGTAAAAAGGCGAATCAATTTCTTTATCACAAATTCGTTATATTTACGATATGATATATTTTATACATAAATGCATGTAGATTTAAACAAGAAACAAACTACGAATTAAATTTTAAAACAATAAAAGAATTTTAATTATATCTCCTGGAATCCAAATAAGACGAAAAGGCTTTCTGCATGTGTGATTTGCTTTATTATTTACTCTTGATCTTTAATTAATGAATTCCGTTTAGATTATTTGAATACGAGGGACCTTTCTTGAAGCTCATTGACTTGGACACAAAACCAAAGCAGCCTGATCTATGCTTCAAGTACATAGCCGACGGTGGTTGAACCTGTGACCTGTTCGTGCGATGTGATGAACCCTCAGCCACTGGCCCGCCTAGGAGTTGGTAGCTAGCGGAGAGGGTATGG
>BQNB010007309.1:7500-35921 GCA_026074375.1 Tanacetum coccineum | reverse complement strand
TTCAAGACCATTGTCACAACATAAGAAGCAAACTCCTTCCTTTGCAGGGCTTGACCGCTTGATCCAGAATGATCATCATATATACAATCTTCACATGTTCCTGCATCTTATAAGAGATTGTTTAGCATATAAATCATCAAAGAATAAACTTAAAGATCAAAGAACCAGATAAGCAATTTGAGTTTATAAACATTTCATCAAACATATGGTGTGCCTAATTATTTCATAGAGAACATAAAACCCAAATTAAAAATCGATCTAAGAAATTGCACATAATATGATTTTTTTTACCTTGGGTTAATGGAAAGCAATCATCTAAATTTACTCGTTTTGATGCCATCGTCTGCTTTCGGTATACCATTAGCAGATTCGTGATCTTACAAAGAAAAATTTTATTAAAAGATATTTCATAGATTTAAATCATCAGTATGAGTTATCACTCTGATAACACTGATGAATTCAAACTTACGAAATCCACCTATGAATTAAATTAATATCGATTCATACATCTCTACCTAATATATAATCAAACGTATGACTAATTAATTTACAGAAAAGATAAACCATATTATTATTTGTTCGAAATCAAATAAACATGTTTCAAAACACCTCATAGTAAATGAAGATAATTTTGTTGATATGATTTTGTTTGTGTGATTTTGTTGATGATAATTTTAGAAGGTATTTTGAACAGTTGGAGAGATTTCATCAAAATGATAACTTTAGAATGAATGAATGATTTCGTGATGATAAATTAGGAATTGTTGTTTGAAATGGCAGAGATATTAGGAGTGGATTGAAACTGGATAATGAATGCAGCCGATATTGTAACAAACGTTTAAGGCATTTACAAAATGTCCAAACTAACCCCATTTTTTGCACTGTCGAAGCCAACTCATCATTTTGTGTGCCCTTTGAGTCATCAATCCAGTCACCAATCCAGTCACCAATCCTAGTCATCATGCATTAATTCATAACTTGTCACTTATATAGGTAGAAATGTGTGTTTGGAACGAAGTTAAAGTGATGTGAAACTCAAAAACATAAAAAACTAAGTTTAGCACGTTTAACAGGTAATCGATATAAAAACTTTCATATTAGCACGAACTTTATTATCCAAGTATAATCCAGATTATTTTTCAAGCACACGTATCATATCAACACATTTAAAAAAATACGTAGTTATGACATGACTTGCCCATTCTTACAATATCATAGTAACAATTTGGATTTTTCTAACTTGTACCCTAGGGGCACAAGTTAAAAAGGGTCCTACTGACTGCGTATCATCTTTTGAATGGCTAGTCGGTGGTTGTGAAGTCTGATATAAGGACCACTCAATGACTGTTAACTATTTACACACTGACACATATGCTGTGAAATCCTCTTTAATATATGCCCTTGAGTCACAAGTTAAAAAAACCTTAACAATTTATCAACTACTATACTATATAAAACAAAGAGAAATACTATATGCATATAAACTTTACAAAAAAATATCCACATAATGAGGTGTAGCAAAATGATTTATTAAAAAGATGAGTTGGTAAAAAAAAAGTGG
Source organism: Tanacetum coccineum (assembly GCA_026074375.1). Classification (NCBI taxonomy): domain Eukaryota; kingdom Viridiplantae; phylum Streptophyta; class Magnoliopsida; order Asterales; family Asteraceae; genus Tanacetum; species Tanacetum coccineum. Next base: position 34,360 of record BQNB010007309.1, on the reverse strand, counting down.
GCCAAAGGTGATGCCACATAATTGTGTGAAAGTTTGTTTGTGTAAAAAGATGTATACGTTTTGCAATGCAATAAAATAATAAAATTTAAATGTACACAAATAGTCTTTGAGATTATTGGTGCATTGCAAAGTTGACCTTTAAAAGCTAACTTTGCAACGAAACGATAACTTAAGGCTCGTTTGATTTGTAAAGGGGCTAGAATCAGATTTAGATTAAGGAATGGTTTGAAAAAAAAGTAAGAGAGAGAAAATAAAAAATTATTTATATTATATATTTGTTTATATATAAAATAAAATATTAAAAGTTATTTTTAAAATTATAATATAATAAATAAAATAAAAAAATAATAAATGTATAGTTTAAAATGAAAATGGATCCACTTTTTGGTTTGATATCTTGAATCCAAATTTGAACATGGGGAATCACTTTTTTTAAAAAGGACCCACCTGACACCTATAGTAACTACTACCAAACAATTGTGCACAACAATGATTCCATTCTTTGTGTCCAAAAGGACCCTACCAAACGGCTTGTTAGAGATTATTTCCGTAAATATTTTAATCGCTAATTTACGAAAATAATCCTTGAATTACCGGTGCATTTTAGAGTTAGTCTCTCGTTCTCTACGATTTAACGCGAATTGCAAACCTTGTTCCCATAAAAAGCCAAAATGGCCACCACTGTAGTAGTGTAGAAAACTTTGAATAATTATCACATCGTAATTACGCTTTATACGTGGCACCATACACTATTTATTTACCACATACGTGGCACCCCACCACGACCCCATCCCTCGTCGTTTTCCCCCAGCTTATTTCTCAAAAAATAAATCCCATACTTCCCCTTTCCTTTAAATAGATACCTCGAGTAGAGTCAGGTTTGCCAATTTAACAACCCAAACCCACTCTTTAAAAAACACACACATCCTCTCCTCCTCCTTCTTCAGTCTTCAAATTTTATAAAAATTATGTCTAACCCGACCCGACGCCCATCCGGATCCTCCACCGTCCTTCGTTCCCACTCACCTTCTAGAAGGTTCCAAACCTCTTCCTCTTTCCCTAACCGCAGCGCGTCACCTACACGCGTCAACCTATACGGACCTTCACAATCACCTTCATATTCTTCCTCCGTGAAATACACGCTCTTCGAAACACCAAAGCAGTTGCAAAAACAGAATACTAGTGCTGGTCCACGTAGGATGTGTATGTGTTCGCCTACGTCGCATCCAGGCTCATTCCGTTGCAGCTTACATAAAAACAAAAACAGTTACAAAACCGTTACTGGCACAACGACAACGACGTCGTTTCCGTCGAATCGGTTGAATGCGCGTAGATCCGCTATGACGAATTCGTTAGTGCGTATAGGTACTGTCGAAGGAGGTGACCTGGTGAAACGTGCTTTATCGGCGTTGATTCGGCCTTCGTCGCATCAGCAGCGACGGAGAACGTCGTTTCAACGAGTCAAGAGCAGGTTGTCAGTGATGACGTCAGCCAGTGATTCATGATGATGTTGATGACGTCAGATTATGATGATGAGAACGGGACGGATAGTTTTTTTTATATATATTCCGATTACCGAATGAATGAATTAATGAATCCTGTGTCTGTAAATAGTTATGGATGAGAATGTTTATATAAAATATCATCAGTTGATAAAATCGATCACTTGAACACTAAACTGAATGAAATTAGTTTAACTAAGCATATAATTTTGTTAATCCCGTTGGATTTATTCAGTTTACATCCAATCCGTTAAGTATAGCGACTACGTGTAGTTAAATTCCGTTAAGTCCTAACCGTGTTTTGACGTTATCCGTTAAGTCTGCTTGTTATCCGCTAGTCAGTTACGTGACGTCGTTGTAATTATGTTAACCGTTAGCGTTACGTTATTTTTTTACTTTCGTCAGTTACTAATTTGTGTTTTATTATTCTACAGGTTATTGATTGCTGTTTGTGTGCAAGATGGAGTGAAAATGTAAAATGGTGAAGGTGACGACGTCGTTTTTGGTTTGATTTATGGATTTTGGCTGTTAAAGTCAAAGTGATTTGATTATTTGAAGTGTCGTGCCGTAACATGAGTTTTATCTTCAAACTGTAACTGACCGGCATTGACTGTTATTATTACCGGATTACTGGCCTATGCATTTTGGAGGGTATGGAATATGGACGGTTAGATTTGACTTATCGGAGGATATGGACCGTTAGATTTGACTGATATGGACCGTTTAGATTTGACTAATTGACTATTAGGCTGGATGGAGTAACAAAGCATAACTCACCATTCACCTCAACGTCACGTCAGTTTTCTCTCTTCAACTTTACAACTCATCTTTTAATCGTTTTAACACTCACCTTTCATACCAAACTCACCTTACACAACATTTTTTTTATTTAATTTACTTTCATTCATAAATTAAAAACGTAAACGTACGAAATTAATAAAAACGTTAACTAAATAAAAACTTTTATTCGTAGATTAAAAAACTTGAACGATACATTAAAAATAAAAACGATACGATACATAGAAAAATAAAAAACTTAAACGTAAACTAATACTGCAAGTTATACTTCGCCTTGATCTTTGCCCTTATTTCATCCATTGCCTTCCGTTGGTCCCCGGTCAAGTGATCGTATGGTTGGAGATAGAACCTCATGTCTTGTTGTTCTATCTCTCGTTCCCGACATTCGACCTCCCTCCTCTTGATCTCTAAAAACGCTAAGCGTTCTTCTTTCTCCTGAGCACCCATCTCGGTTACCATCAACCTAGCCAATGCATCCTCATTTACGCTTGACGATGCCGATGCCGATGATTTTGACCCTCTCTTTTTCCCAGCAGCTTTCGCTTTGTCCCTGCCTTGTGGTCGTCGAATTTCCTGCACATCATCATCATCGTTGTCGCCAACAGTAGTATTCAGATTAATACTAGCTTCCCCGGACTCTGTGTTGAACGAACTAGAACCAGTTGACTTGTGCCTCTTGCTACTTCCCTCAGACCCTGTGTTGAAGGTTGGAATTGCTATTTCTTGCCATTTTGGATGATCTTTTAAAATCTCCCAACAATGACAAAAGGAATCTTTTATACTTTTTAGCACTATTTAGTGGGTCAGGGGGGTACCAATAGGGGTACCCGTTATGAATACCTTCTAATATTCTAAAGGGTTTTTCAAGTAAGGCTGGATGGAGTAAGGATGCATCACTCACCATCCACCTCAGCGCCACGTCAGCTTTCTCTCTCCAACTTTACCACTCACCTTTCAACCGTTTTAACACTCACCTTTCATACCAAACTCACCTTACACAACATTTTTTTTATTTAATTTACTTTCATTCATAAATTAAAAACGTAAACGTACGAAATTAATAAAAACGTTAACTAAATAAAAACTTTTATTCGTAGATTAAAAAACTTGAACGATACATTAAAAATAAAAACGATACGATACATAGAAAAATAAAAAACGATACGATACATAGAAAAATAAAAACGATACAATACATAGAAAAATAAAAAACTTAAACGTAAACTAATACTGCAAGTTATACTTCGCCTTGATCTTTGCCCTTATTTCATCCATTGCCTTCCGTTGGTCCCCGGTCAAGTGATCGTATGGTTGGAGATAGAACCTCATGTCTTGTTGTTCTATCTCTCGTTCCCGACATTCGACCTCCCTCCTCTTGATCTCTAAAAACGCTAAGCGTTCTTCTTTCTCCTGAGCACCCATCTCGGTTACCATCAACCTAGCCAATGCATCCTCATTTACGCTTGACGATGCCGATGCCGATGATTTTGACCCTCTCTTTTTCCCAGCAGCTTTCGCTTTGTCCCTGCCTTGTGGTCGTCGAATTTCCTACACATCATCATCATCGTTGTCGCCAACAGTAGTATTCAGATTAATACTAGCTTCCCCGGACTCTGTGTTGAACGAACTAGAACCAGTTGACTTGTGCCTCTTGCTACTTCCCTCGGACCCTGTGTTGAAGGTTGGAATTGCTATTTCTTGCCATTTTGGATGATCTTTTAAAACCTCCCAACAATGGCGCAGTTTAAAGGGAATGCCGGTATCAATTTGATAGTGAATCATTGCCATCTGAACGTAATCTTCGTCTCCGGCTCCACTCTCCGGACCCATACGCATGATATTATTGTAAACCTCACAAAACCGAATCACGGCCAGACGCACCGTCTTCCATTTTCCTATCACCATATCGTACGTTCGTTTTTCGTACTGCCCTGTTTTGCTCTCTATGTACGACAAAACCTCACACCAAAAGCCACTGGACTTCCTCGAGTTACCCTGCTTGCTGTTTTCAGAAACAGCAAGTCAACCTTTACACAACGCAATTTCTTCCTCCATTGTCCACGGAGTTTGTCGAGGTGCATCATCGCTTTGAACCATCCTTTTTTTGGCGGTTACGGGTCGCATTCTTCTTCTTCGTTGGTGATGTCGCGACTTGTTCAGTCGAAGCTTCGTAAGGATTGGGTGGTTGCCAATATCCGGTGTTATCTTGCAAAGGGTCCGAAAAATCAAGCGTGTACAAATCTTCGAGCGAAAATGCATTAATCGGATAATGGACTTGATCCGTACGTGGTTATGATGACGAACCACCCATTTGAGTTTGTGACGCGTAGTCTTGGTGGCTAAATGGAAACGATAAAGGTTGGGACGAGTAATCTTGAAAAACGTTTGATTGTGACCCGTAACCGTAAAACCCATGTTGTTGCGGTGCCGGTGTCAGGATTCGGTATGGTTGGTTTGGGTAAGGTTGATGATAGTATGATTGTGGGCGTAACAAGTTTGTGTTCGGTGATGGGTTTCGGAGCGCAAACGTGCCTTCGGGTGTCGGCGGATTGCTCGGGTTGGTGTTTCTTGGTTGACGTTTGTTGGGTCGAGGAGTGTTTTGTTGAGACATGTTTTTTGAAAGAAAAAAATGAGTGTTAATTTTTTTAGAGAGATTGTATATAATTAGGAAGAGTTGTGTATAAAAATGGATGAAGTAGTGGGTATTTATAGGTAAAAAAGGGGGGTTTTTTTTAAAAAAAGTTTTTTTTAAAAGGTAACGGATATATAAGAGGCGGGGTCCGAAATTTACCACTTACTTGTGGTGACTAGTTCACCGTTCACCAAGCCACTCGCGCGCGAGTTTGGGGTGTCGGCATAAGAAATGAATGGTGAGTGGTGAGTTTGAATGATGAGTTTGTTATTACTCCGTGTAGCCTAAGTTTTTCGATTTTTTATATTTTTAAATTTGTTTATTTTATTTTTATAATTTTGTTCATCTTATAAAACTATGAAACCTAAAGTGCGAAACGAAAATTATAAAGCTTAACAAGTCAAAAGTATTAAACAGTCAAAAAATACAAAACAAAAACGAATAAAATACAATGTTGTACTGTAACCAGAAAGACAAAAGGACATAAAAAGTACAAAACATGTACTTTTTCTGTGGAATAGATGGTACCAATAGTAACACCATTTCAACAAGATATTAATGGGTCATCACTTTAATACAAAATCTTTTATACATAACTTTTTTATTTATTGCGAAAATTACAAATAACCCAAAACAACTTTAATACAAAATCTTGTATACACAGCTTTTTTATTTATTGCGAAAATTACAAATAATCCAAAACAACTTGACATGTTAAAAATAGACTTACTTTTCTCATTTACCTAATTGGATCATATTCCGTTTTGTACACATAATGAAGGGGGCGTTTAGTGCGTATAAAACCCAACACCATAGATATGGGTATGGTAATGGGTTTTTAAACCCACCATCATATATTGATATAGAAAAAGCTTATTTTTAAAGGTTTTATATCCATTTTTAAAAACCAAACTTATAAACCAAACAACTATGAGAATGAAAGCGTTCCTTCATTCCTATACCTCAAAAAAATGTCTTCTACAAACGCCTCAGGGCGATCTGGGTGACTTGGGCGAATTTCATTAAAATTTGACAAGTGTCCATGTAAGTACTTGGGCGACTGGGGACACTTGTCAAATTTTGATGAAAGTCACCCATGTCGCCATGTGGCATTTATAGAAGACACATTTTTTGAGGCCAGTGATACCTACACTTTTAGTGGGTGAGGCAAAAATAAAACTAGCCCTTAACAAAACATGTATTGTCACCCTGGGGTAGTTACATGTCAAAAGGGCTATGTGGAATTTGAACTTGATTTGTTAGCATATTTTTTTTGGTAGTTGTCTTATATTATTTAGTTTAAGTTTGAATATTTTTTACAATGCCTTCTTTAAAAAGTTTGTCAATTTTTAATATATTGATATGTTATATATTTTTATGTTGGTAACCCATTTTGTGTTCTTTTTTAATAAAGTTCCCCCAACGAGATAAATAGTGTTTAAAATGGAGTTAATATGAATGAGGTATCGTGTCTCAAATTGAGTCACTTAAAACATAAAATGTGTTGCAAAAGTAGCCATCACCAAACATCCTACGAAAAGTTTTGGTGGGTAAGAGTGGTAAGACGTTCGAGAATGTGATTGAGGTTGAACCTCATTTCTTCGTGGAGGTCATTAACGATCACTTGTGTCCTTTGACAATGCTCATAAAACATCTCGAGAGTGAGCGGGAGGTAAGTGTCGTTTGACCAACAACGTCGGCTTGAGAGAGTAGATGGGGTCCTATGACATCATGACCTCGTATGGTTGACTTTGCCCCGTTCGATGTGTCGAATGGGGTGAGAAGTGGCTATTGACAGGTCCCATGAAGGGAGATCTTCGAGAGAATCAAAGAATGGATGAGGGGATGTGGGAGGTGTGGAGAAAATGAGCTCAACGGGCTCTGTGTTGATGGTTAATGGGGATGATTGCTTAAATAGTTAAGTGGGTGCCGGAGGTGGAGAGGTTAAAGGTGGTGGAGTGGTTTTAGGTGTGGCTATGAGTTGTCCCAGAGAGAATCCCGGTGGAACAATAGTAGATGTTGGTGGTGACTCAAGAGGGGTAGCGGGTGGTGCCGTTTGATAGTCGCTAGGAGGTGAGAAGCATTGATAAGGCAGAGAAGTGGGTGGTGGATTGACAAAACAACGTGCACGAACACTAATTCGAGCCGTTCTTTTGAGAGACTTGTTGCATTTCATGGATTTTGGCATGGTTATGATCAAGGTAAAGTTTGAAAGATGGAGATGAAGATGAAGTAAACAAGATGGATATCTATAGATGGACTCATGCTTGTCATTAAATGCTTAATCTTCCATTTTGGGCAAAATCCAATGATGAAATTTGGAGTAAATGCATAAATTATCAAACTCTAAGAGTTATCTTGTGGATTCAAAGACCATTGGTCGAGGCAGGGGTTTTGTAGTGTGGTCGAGGAAAATATACTCTGTCCTGAGAGCATATTTCTGAGAGTGTAGGTCAAGCAATCAGAATACGAGTTTCTTACGTATACTCCTCATAAACGCATCATCACAGCACAGGTTTGTTAGACTAAGTTAGTTTTTGGATGAGACATATATTTTAGGATTTATTAAGCATTTGGTTCCATGAAACCAAGTCCTAATCTAAGGAAGTTGAAAAGTTCACGTTTGAGTGGTTTGGTTAAAATATCGGCAATGTTGTCTTATGAGGAGACCTTTTCTATAGATATGTTCCCTTTTTGAACATTATCACGAAGGAAGTAGTGATGGATTTCTATATGCTTGGTGCGAGAGTGAAGGATGGGTTTTTTACTTAGGTCGATGGCACCTTTATTGTCATATAGGACATGTATGTCATCTAGTTTAATGTCACAGTCTACGAGGGCTTGTTTCATCCTTAATGCTCATTGGCATGCTTTCCCTGCGGATATGTATTCGGCTTCTGTGGTTGAAATAACTAGGGCAGCTTGTTTCTTGGAAAACCATGATATGAGGCAACATCCCATGAACATGCACATACTGCTGGTACTTTTGCGATCGACACAGTCTCCCGCATGGTCAGAATCGGCGTAAACTATGGTTTCTATACCCGTTCCTTTAGGATACCATAACCCTAAATGTGTTGTTCCCTTAATATATCTAAATATCCTTTTAACAGCTTCAAGATGAGAGGATTTGAGATCTTCTTAAAAACGGGCGCATAGACAAACAGTAAACATGATGTTCGGTCGACTAGCCGTGAGATAAAGTAAACCTACCCGATCATGCCCACGATAGAATTGTGTTGCCAACAGATTCCTCCCCGTCTGGCGTTCCCGAGTGAGTTTGGTTTCCGATGACATTAGTATTTTGATAAGGTTTTGAAGTTCTTACCTAGACTGAATACTCTTAAGCATTTCTTTAATTTATTTAAGATTGGTTAAAAGATGGTTCATCTTCTAAGTTGTTTGATTTAGTAAAACCAAGGAAGAAAATCAATTCACACCATCCATACCTCATTTCGAACTCGTCCCGTGCACGAATTAAGAAAAATCGTCGCAAAGATGCTTCTGACAAGTTGATCCGAATATAATGTCCCACGTTTATTATGGACAAAAATGATATGTGATTCTTTTTCCTGGTAAATAGAGTGTTAATCTACCAATCTCCATGGTATACTTTGTTCTAGGAAGAAACACTTTAAGTCTATCATACTAAGCATTTGGGGGATATGTATAAGGCCAGAAAGAGACCTTTTTGAGTTTTAATACACGTGATTGGGTTATTCCAAAATTAACAAAACCATTGGGGGGGGGAAGGGGGTAAGACAACATAGACATCTCATTTATAAAACCGTATAGAAGGCACTTTTTGAATCCATATAAAAAGTTTTAAATTTCATTTGCACAAGCATATGTGAGAAGATCTATAGATACTAACCTTGCAACGGAGAGGCATATGTCTCATCAAAAATATATTCCTTTCTTATTGTTGTATGCTAGTGCGCAAATAGCCTATCTTTGTTTTTCTAACACTACTACACCATTAATCATACTAATTTTTTATGAAAAACCGCCTTTTTGTACCAATTATGGTTTTTGATTTTTCGGGTTTGTTAAAACAAGACCCAAACATCTTTTAGTTATGAATTGGGTTTAATTCTTCTTGCATAGCCCCAAAGTCCAAACTGTCGTCTGTAATGCTTCTTCAAACATAATTTAGGTTCTACAGATGCACAAAACCAAAGATAATTTGCATGATTTTGAAACTTGGGACCTTAAAGTTCTTTCGTTAAGTTTTTCCCTATATCGTCTCTAAAAGGATGATCTTTTTGTTTCTTGATATTGACTGATTTCTTTGTTTAATTGTCCATTTTTCCTTGTACCTTAAACTTCGTTCTAAATTATTTTTTCATATTTGACTCTCGATTGTAATCATCATCCTACTAAAGGTTGATGATTTTGGAGGGAGACTTTCGTTGAAATCTTACAATTTATAAAGATCTTTCGATTTTCATGTTTCTTCCTTCTTTGTTTAAGATTATATAAGCCTTGGCAAATTGTTAAATATCCTAAGGAATACTCCTTTTGGTTAATTTTTAGAGTCGAATTTAGTGAGATAAATCTTTAGGATTAAGTATAAAGCCATTGTTACCCAGAAAACTTAATAGTATTCTAAGGAAGACTTTTTATTACATTTGAAAAGAAACGATAATAGGCCTTTTTTATCTTATTCTTTTTTTTTTTTTTTTTTCCCGAGAAAAGGTCGAATTAAACATTCTAATAAGATATAAGTGGAGGTTGTTGATGGCTTACACAAAAAAACATTTGAGGGGAAGATTGTTCCAAGTAAGCACAGTGCTACTCATTTCGTTGTTTTCTTGTAAAGTTTTATTTTTACGTTCAACAACCCCATTTGATTGAGAAGTATGTGAAGCCGAGAAGTTGTGATTAATACCATTAGCGTCACAAAAGGCTCCGAATTGTACTTCGTTATCAAATTTCTGACCATGATCCGTACGGATCGACACAATGGAACACCCTTTTTGTAGTTGAATTTTCTTGTTTAAAATTTCAAAATGGTCAAACGCTTCATTTTTGTTTTTCAAGAATCTAGTCCAAGTATATCTTGAATAATCATCGACAATGACCAAAGTATAGTAGTTTCCTCCATAACTTTGTATGGCCGACGGACAAAACAAGTCCATATGTAGAAGTTCTAAACACTTAGTAGTTGAAACCATGTTTTTAGCCTTATGGCTTGCGTGAACTTGTTTTCCTATGTTGCAAGCATCACAAAAATGATTTTTAAGTTTTAATTTTGGTAAATTTCTAACAAGCTCTTTAGATGATAGCGATTGTATAAGTCGCATATTGGCGTGACCCAATCTTTGATGCCATTGGGTCGAAGTATCATCTATTGAAGTTAGACAAAGGTTATCCTTAGGTGTACCAATTTTCATTACGTAAAGTCCATTTTTCCTAATGCCTCTTCCTATAGTAATGTCGTCTTTAAGTATTTCATTACCGGTTTCATTAAAAACTACTTTGCACTTTTTATCACATATTTGACCTATGCTAAGCAAGTTGAAATTTATATTTTCTACATGACTAACATCAAAAATAGTTAGAGAGTTGTGAGTAATCGTACCTTTGCCAATGATCTTACTTTTCGTGTTACTACCAAACATCACGTTACCTCCATTAATGGCTTCCTAGGTGGAGAAAAGATCCTTGTTACCCTTCATATGCCTTGTACAACCACTATCCTTGATCCATTCATCTGGTTCCAATTTAACTTTTAGACATACCTAAAAGCATAGACTCAAGCGTTTGGTCCCTAATATCTCATGGGTCCGTTAACGTTAAACATATAGTTTGGGTGGTTCATGTAAGGAAATGGTGGGTATGGCCCCCAAGAACTGAAGTTAGGTGGTTGAAATTGGTATGCCTGTTGTGTAGAGTAGTTCCAGCCTACTTGATGATAGTCACTTTTTAGGATAGACGGAGTTTGGTCTCCTAAAAGATGTTTTAGGGGGTGTTTGGATTTTTCTTTTTTCAAGACTTTTACTAAGTTTTAAGGTCAGAGATTGTTTGGTATTTCCTATAGTTGTACTAGGTGTGGTTTTCTTAGATACTTGTATAAAGTTCGTTCTTTTTATCAAGTTTGAATCTAAAGTTGTACTTATTTCTGCAGGGACCCAGTACCTTTCGTCTGCATTGGCCGGTACCTTTGCAGAGGGTACCAAATAAGCCGTGTCTACAGAAAATTTTCTAGTTTTTTATTCACCTATTTTTCCTGTTTTATCTTCGCTAGTTGAAGCTCTAGGTTCTGTGAATCCAAGACCCTTTTTATCTTTTTGTAATCTTTGATTTTCAATCATTTCTTGCAAAAAGTTACTTATACTATTTTCAAAAATTTAGCAGTTTTGAGGGAACTGAATCAACTTTTCGAACGTTAGGACGATACATGTTTTACATTTCTTCACTAATGTTTTATTTTTCTCTACGCGCTTTAGTCCTTCTTTAAGTTCATAAACCTCATTGTCTGGAATTTCGTTCTTAGTTTTTAGGTGCTTATTTTTGTTGATTATCCTAAGACTAATTTTACACAACTTGTTATATTCATTTTGCAAAGTTTCGTCATCTAAAGAACTACTATAGTAATGAGTGTCAGAAAGTACCTCATTTGAGTCGTGTGTCATGAGACAAATCTTATCTTTCTTTGGATAATCATTTTCATCACTATTACTCCAACATCCTCCAACGATTACCTTTTGATCATTGTAGGAGTGTTTGGGACAACCACTTATGAAGTGATTCGGATCGCCACACTTGAAGCACCTACGCTCTTCTTTTCCTTTCTTTTCTTCCTTTGCTCTCCGGAAGGCCTTTTTGTCGTTGTGCGGTTGACGAACAAATTTTCCTCTTCTTCTAAAGAACTTCTTAAAATCCCTTACCGCCATGGCATATTCCTCATCATCACTATCCGAACATGAGGCATCTTCATCACTTGACACTTTCTTAGCCTTTAGAGCAAATGACTTGTATTTTTTCTTTTTATTTTTGGATGCCTCTAAGTCCTTCTCAAGCACTACTTCATAGACTTTCAATTTACCGATGAGTTCATCTAGAAGTAGTGTTGATAAGTCCTTGGATTCTACAATAGCTGTCACCTTTGGACGCCATTTTGTTGGAAGAGCCCTCAAGAATTTCCTAACATGATTACGACTTGAAAAAGATTCGTCAAGTGCTTTTAAAGATGTAATTATAGTATTAAACCTATCAAATGCACAATAAATAGTTTCATCGTCGAAAATAGTAAATTGTTCGTATTTTTGAACAAACAAATCTATCTTATTATTTTTTACTTGTTTATTACCTTGATGAGTGATTACAAGAGAATTCCAAATATCTTTAGCTGTTTTACACATAAAGATCCTTTCATACTCCTTTTAGGCAAAGCATTATATAAAACCATTTTAGCCTCATCATTTTTAGAAAACATCTTTTTATTATCATCCTTTAATTTTTCATAGGGAATAATTTCTTTCTTACCGGTTTCCGCATTCTTAACAGTAGGCTTGTAATCACCATAAACGATAATATGCCAAAGATCAATATTTTTGGACTTCACATAAGTTTCAAATCTATTTTTCCATTAGATAAAACAATTAGCTTCAAAGAGAGGCGGTCTTTGCATAGATTGACCCTCTTTGTAGTTTTCTAAATCCATTTGATTGTTTAAAGATTTAAAATACAATTATTTTAAAAACTTTAGTAAGCTTGCTTTTGATGCCAATTGTAGAAAACTAGAAGGGGGTTGAATAGTTTTACCGTTTAAAACTTAAGTTTCGAAATTATAAATCGAAGTTTATGTGAAGTTAATGATATTGATTGATCTACACAATAAAGAATAAATATAAAGCACAAGTAAAGTAAAGCTAGAGTTAGAAGAGATAGAACCGGGACATAAGTATTTATAGTGGTTCGGCTACAAGGACACCTTCCTTGCCCTACTCCACTCTCCGAGTCACCTACTCGAGAGTTTGTAAACACTAGTCCACAATCTCCTTGTCCGGCGGAGAATCCTCACAACGTTGCTTATATTTTTTTCCGATACAAAGCTAAATACCAGGTTTTAACAAAGGTAGAACCAACCCAATGCAATCAACTTCTTTTTACAAGAATGAAGGATGAAAGTACAATGACTAAATGAGCTACAAGATACATCAAGGTGATCTTGATAAGATGATGGAGACTAGCAACACGATAACTTGAGCTTGATCTTCTCGTATGCAGTATTGACAATTTCTTCTGATAAGAGAATTACCTACGAATAATAAATGAAACAATGCTAGATCTGAAAATAAGAGAGTTATATCAAATTATGAGAGATATGTAAGAACAATGGGTGAATAAAACATGAAAAATGGCTTGCTATTTATAGGCAAATTCTTGCACTGTTCACCGGTTCCCACAGTACCTTTGTGAAAAGGTACCGGCCAGTGTAAACACAGGGTACCAGGTGACTGACAGTGTAAATACGAATTTTGAAGCCCAAATCTCCCAAAATCTTGTGTAATCTTCCAAGATTTTGTGTAATCTTGTAAGATATGGAGAGATCATGTTCATGTAAAAATGTAAATAAAATTTACGTAACTTAAAAAATAAAAGTCTAAGTAATTTTGAATAATATGTATTTTGTGATGTGTGATATATAAAATGTTAGAAAGACTATTTGTATAAAACTTACATAATTTTATTTTCTACTTCTAATGATTTTATGTTTGTTATCGACAAAAGGTAAAAGGATCGTAAAATAAAAATAAACGTTTTTACGACTTATTTGTATTAACACAGTCTTTCTTAGATGGTGGAACATATAGTGTTGGAGAAACTGAGTTTGACACGAGTCCTGAACTGATGTGTCCAGAAGTCAATAGTTGAGACTCGGGTCCTGAACCGAATTATTCAGAAGTCATTGTTGTCAGCTCATCAAATTCGACATGAATTGTTTCCATTATCAATCTTGTCAATGTGTTGTAGATCCGGTACGCTTTCTTTGTAGGAGAATAACCAATGAAAATACCGATATCAAATTTGGGTTTTAGCTTTCCAAGTTCTTCACTGTCATAGGTTGGATAACACAAGGCCCCAAAGACATGAAGATACTTTAGATCTGGTTTACGGTCATGCATCAACTCATACGGTGTTTTGTTGTGTCGAGTACGAATCAAGGATCGGTTTCGGGTGTAACAAGCAGTTTCCACAGCTTCTTCCCACAAGAATAATGGTGCCTTTGAAAATATCAGCATAGTACGAGCAACCTCTACTAATGTTCGATTTTGCCTTTCAACGATGCCGTTCTGTTGTGGAATTCTCGCAATTGAAGTTTGGTGAGTAATCCCGACATCTTCATAGTAGCTTTTCAGAGTCTGATTAACAAACTCTGTTCCATTATCTATTCGAATGTTTCTGACAGTTGCATTAAGACGGACTTGTACTTGCTTTAGAAATTTAATTATAAACTCAGGAGTTTCATCATTTGATTGTATAATTTTTACCGAAGTATACCTTAAATAATCATCAACGATGACCAAAATGTATTTCTTCCCATTAATACTCTCGACACGCATCGGTCCGCACAGATCCATGTGCAACAGGTATAATTTTTCTTGGATGATATTTTCATATATGGATTTATGAGTATGTTTCTTGCTCTTCCCTAATGAACACACATAGCACAAATGGTCTTTCTCGTATTTCAATTTGGGCAAACCTCTAACAAGATCTTCTTTAACAAGTTGATTAAAGGTACCGAAGTTCAAGTGATACAAACGACGATGCCATAACCATGATTTGGTCTTAGAAGCTTTGGATAATAAACATATTGGAGAGGACTTCAGCATATCTTCCAGTGAGATTGTATACAAATTTATGCCCCGTGAGCTTTTAAGTAGATCAACACCCTCTAAATCACGTAATAAGCACGAGTGTTTTCGGAGTGCTACTTCAAGATCGGAATCACAGAATTGACCCACTAAAAATAAATTGCGTCCAAGCCCTTCAACGTACTATACCCTTTAAATTGTTACATTCCCGATTTGATAATCACCATAACCTATAATCGCTGCAACTTGATCATTTCCGAATCTAACTGTTCCCATAAACTTTTCGACAAAATTGATGAGGTGAGAGCGTTGTCCTGTCATATGTTTTGAGTAGCCCGAATCCAAGTACCAAAGGACGATTTGTATGACCTACATTAGAAACGAGAAGAAGATGGAGATTTTGAAACATTGGATCCCCAATTTGTGTTGGGTTCCGAGTTGTTAGAATGCCTAGATTCTACAATCCTAGGTTCACTACTCGAACATTCAGTTGTTGTTTCTTTGGATCATCATTAAGAGACTCTACTTGTTGATATTTTTGTAATTACTGTTATTTGAACTGGTTTCCTATAAGGCACTATTTTAGTTGAAGTGATTCTAGTTAAAGGCCACTTAGTTCTAACTATAGTAAAAGTTTTTCCTGTGGGTAACCATCTATTTCCAACATTTGTAAAAACTCTACCAGTAGGTTTCCATTCATTCTTTTTAACACTCTTAACAGACTTAGCTCTAGCATGCACATTCACATCATTCAAATAATCAATGACACACATATCATGATTAGCAGAAAATAAACATTCATTACATGTAGAACACACATATTCAGAATTTGCATTTAACACACCATGCTCAACATTTGCCTTACAAACACAAACGCGATTCATCTTATTGAAACTAGACTTAACATTCTTAGGGTGGACTTCTACTTTTTTATTCTTCATGTTGCTACTTGATGGTCGCGAGATCCTATTGTTCCTTGTATTGCTCATAGGCTGTGATCCGCTAGCAATAGTAAAAATATTTACTCCTGTAGAAGGCAACAAAGATATGTTAGTGTTCTGATTGTTGTGTGTTTTTACTTGTTTTTATGTGTTATTTGTTGATGTGTTACTGGACTCTGCAAACCTAACTTGCCTATTTTTGTTCATTGGTGTGACAAAAACCAATTTCTAGCTATTGTTGTAACACTCCCCAAAATCACAACGCAGCGGAATACCACTTGGGGTTCTACTTCATAGCATAAAGTACAAGTTACAAAAAACAACTTTAAGAGAGACGTTATAAAGTACAAGTTACAAAAAACGACTCTAAGAGAGACGTTTTGAAAAGTCAACCATTCGATAATTTTATAAAATATCAGAGTTACAACAGGTTCCAATTGCAATGTAATATAAAACATTTTCAAAACGTTTATCGAATGGTACTCAAATTATAAATCCTTCAAAAAAATATTTGTATCCGCGCGACTCGAATGCTCCCAATGTTCAGCTAGCAATATAATAACATGAGAAAATACATGCAAAAACGTCAACAATAATGTTGGTGAATTCATAGGTTTAAGAAAAAGCAGTATTGAAATAATTCAAGTAGTATTTCAGTAAGAAAATTAGCGTTACAACATTTAAAAGTATTATTTCCGAAATCCAAGTAGTGATTCAATAAATCAAGAAACGTTCAGTAGTGGACCACAAGACTTAAGTAGTGTAGACAAGAGAAACAAATTCATCAAGTCTAAAAGAAATATGTATTATTGCTTTAAGCTCATGACACCGAACCTTAATAGTATGCAAACCCCAATCAGGTGTGTGCCCCATCAAAAAGTAGGATGTTCTGCCAAACACCCAAATATTATTATTTCAATTGTTAAATGCGTCCGTTGGTTGGTATTAGTTGTTGCATACCTGGACGGGGATTGTCAGTCCCAATAGATTTATTCACAACACTCACGTTTACTACAATAGCAATTAACGGCTCATGATAAAGGGGACTTAATTGGCAGTAGGTACTTTGGCAATAAAAATCAGGAAATAATCGGGATAACATATAATTTAAAACACTTGTGTCCAAAAGTAAAACAAATAATGTGTTCAAAACTCACGGTTTTCATATATAGGTGGTATGTGCTTAATTACACATACCTTTTACCTTTAAAAACAAGCTAAAATAACCAAAAACGGACTTAAAATGCCAAATATACGCTTGTTTTGCTAATTGTATTGTGCAGGAACGGATAACCAAGAAAAGGACGAAAATCAAAGTAGTAGAAAATCAATAAGTTTTACTTAGTTAAAGAAGCATGTATGCTACCCGGGAAAAACATTTATGAAAAACCATTATAAAAGAGAAAAGATTGGGCTATGAACTCAGAGAAGCAATTGAAGTATCGAACGAGAAATTAACAAAGGTTCGGAGGTGAACGGCGAATACGTCTCACCGCGATCCTATAATAATGGTTGCAGTATAAGATATCTATTTTTATAAAGAACTAATGCATAAAATGCATAATTATGTACAAATATAACATTATTCGACATTATATGAAATCTTAATCGTTAGAATCTATGAGTGCGCCAAACTTACTGATTTATACTACTAAAATGATTTCGTCTCTTGTTTAACTTCATTTTAACTCATTCAAACTTATTATGTTAATTGTAATGATTCATTTCCCATTTTGACCTATTATAAAGATTAAGACATCTAAATGCGAACGAAAGTGAAAGACTCACTTATTAGTTGCAAATTCAGTTTTAGTTAATATATTTTACGCCTAATTATTTGCTAAAATACTAATTGATTAATCTTAAAAATTTCGCCATGTTGACTTTTTATTATAAATTTTTTTAAGTCTGAACCGTCCAAAAAACGACCTGTAGAATTATTATCATACACTTCTAATATCAAAACTTCAATACACCTATTACATTTATGTTTTCAAGACTTGGACTCTAAAGCATTTTGATGTAAAATAACGTTTCAGACAACTTTTTAGTTTTAGCCGAGATCCGAAACCCAACAAAAAATGACCAAAATACCCCTGCAAGTTTCTGCAGAAACTTTATTTTTCTAATTAAAATGTAGTAATTCTTATCATTAGGCTTTTTCAACCCTTTGTTAAACAACGGTTTTACAGCCTTAGTTATCCTCACGGAAAGGTAAAACGGCATTTAAAACAACTTTTTTTTGTTTTACCCGAGACTCAAAACTCGATTTGAAAAATGACGAAAATGCCCTTTTTCAAATCTGACAGCAAACTAATATTTTCAAAATAGTGCAGAAATTTAGCGAAACATTTTCTACACTTCTTTTGACCATAAAAACTTTGTTTTTGAGAGTTACGGGACGTGCCATATCTCAAAACGTACATATTGGCAAACACTATCATAATCTTAAACCCAAAATCAGTTTTGAAAATTTTCACCTAACGAAATCGACACACTCAAACTTTTTGCAGTAAAAAGTGGAAATCCGCCCCAAAAAACGCTATTTTCGCACCCAACTAGCTTCAAGGATTACACCTAGCCTAACCTATCTCAGTCCACTAAAAAATTCCAATCAGTAATCCAACCTAATACACAAAAATGCACAATGATACATGGAATTATAATAAAAAAATTACACTCATTGAATGTAATATCAAAATTAATCAATACAAATAGTGCTTAGAGAACTCTTACAACACAATGGAAAGGAAGAAATCAAAGACACACAAAACCTCTGGTCTGACCTATGATGATGAACCAATCACACCCTTTTTATCAAAACCTCAACTTTTAATTAATCAAAACCTTATAAATTCACTTGCATTCAAACCATTGATGCTTCAATTATACCCAAAATCAATGAAACCTTCAAAAATCAAGAATCTTTAAAAAGTGTTGCATGTTGATTTTTATTTTAGAGAATGATAGGGATTAATGTATTAGTGATGATTTAAGTGATTGGAATCAAGTGGGAAGAGTTTCGATGATGTATTATTGGGGTCGTTCGAATAGAGAAGGGGAGGAAAAGGAACAGGCGTTCCTTTTTTTACTGTTATGATACAATGTGTGTTTTATAGGGAGTGAAACACTATAAGTAAAAAGAACTCCGATACATTCTATGTTGGTAAAAAAATATATATACATATGGTAGTGTTAGTTTTTAGGTTTAGTAGGAGTTGATAAAACATAAGGGGATGTTTGGTTTTTAATTTAGTTGGAGCACACAAATTGAATAAAGGGTGTTTGGTTTATATCTTATGTTTATTTTATCTTTTTATTGTTTTGTTTTTCTAAAACATTTATACTACAATATTTGATTTAAAACACTAAGTTAAAATATTAAAAAGTGTTAAAGTACTATTTTTGACACGGTTTCGGCAAAACGCGAGAAAAATCATAATATACTAAAATAACAATAAATTGACTTTCGGAGCGAAATTATGAAATTTTGATCTCTTAAAACGCTTAACGGATAATCTGAAGCACGACACGCAAATAACTAAAAATGACGATTTTCACCAAATCGGCTAATGTTACGCGATTCAAAACACCTTATTCGGGGGGTCTTAGCTGATCAAAGAACAAAAAATAGTACATGTATTTTCCTAGTGAGAGAAAGTAGAGAGGAGGGTTGAAAGAAAACAATGTATTTATTAGATATAAATTAAAAACAATACTTGAATTTCCGCACCCCCCATGAGAGACAAGGGGGGTATTAAAGACCGAAACATAAAGCTATCTAACCCATGTTTACAATAAGTAGTCCTCATTTAGTATTTGATCTAAACTAGTCCAATTCACCTGTAAGACGCAACTTCATTAAACATGAGGCTAACAATTTCCCTCCAAGAGGTGTCACACAAGATTGGTTATTTTATAGTTTTTTTGGGTGAAGGAGTGGTTGCAAGTTTCCTACAAGCAACAATTAAGTAAAACCGATAAGAATGAAGTAACAGATGTCCTTTGCAGATGTCTTCAATGACCTTGATCTACTTGAATGCTCCAGCTTTATTTCTTGAGCTTGCAGACAAACACACTATAAAGTACTGCTGAGGATGACTTAAAAGTTTTTTTTTCTACCGATGATCTCGGCCTTGATTGGATTTATGCTCATAACTTCTTGACATATCTTCAAAAACTTTCTTCATACACTTCTGGTCATTTTGAAGTTTCTGAATTAGCTGCATGTCTTGAAAAACTTCATTTTCCTGCACTTCTAGTCATGTCAAAGTTTTTAAAAATCTGCTTTTTATTTGTCCATCTTGAAGTTCCCTTATCCGAATACTTTGGCTTTGATATGAATTATGATTTAAACTTCTTGTGTAGTATTTAGTTGAGTTTTTACTCCCTCTCAACTAGTAGGCTCTTTTTTTCTTCAGCTCCCTCCCAAACAGACACCCTTGAGACTGATTAAGAATCAATGCATAAATCTTCTTATGGACCTCCTTTCTCATTTAGGATACACTGATGGAGGGATGATATCATCAACATCGTCTCACTTAGGAAGCATTCCAGTCTTGTTTGAATTCAGCCCAAAGTACACATTTTATCCCTTTTACGAAGTCAAAACCGTAACACCAAAGTAACAAGTTGAAGCACTAATCATCTCTGCGGACTAACCTCCGGCATATTTTATAAAGCCGGATCAAGTGAACTTGTTGTGCGTCCTTGATGTATAAATTTATCCCTCCAGGAAAGTGCAGATATGAATTGCTACACCAAAAACAATTAAGTCCCGAGTGTACGCAATTTCTCCCTCTATGTAGTCGAAACGGTAACATCAAAAGGGTAACATAAAAAATCAACTAAGTACCTGACACATTTCTCCCTCTAAGATGATGACTAACCGAGGAATCATCCTACACATGTGTACATATTATGCCAACTGGAACTACTTACTTAGCTTCATAACCCGTAATTGCCTAAGCAATAGTCTGTGAGAAAATGTCGGTACTCTATTTCCAAATCTCTCTTGATCAACCCGATCTAAATCCCCTTATCTATTATGTAGGCGAATACTGATGACCACTGATGGAGACAAACCGATGAAACAAACCCAAGAATAAAGCAACAATCCCCAACTTGTGACTTAATCTTGTACTATCTGTGTGACGAAGAACGGTGCAGAGGCAAATCTCTAAGTACCATATACCCCCACCAAAGTATACAAAAAATACAACACCTCTTGAAAAACTCCTCAACTACGTAAGACACTGAGTACTACAATGTAACTCTTTAAAGTGATAGCTATAACCCGTGAGTACTACAATGTAACTCCTTACATCATGTATAACTAGATAAATCAAGTCTTCATCACAAACCGTATATACCCGAATAAGTCATCTTTGTTGTAGAGAAAATCAAAGACGAAATAAGTACACTCCCCGTGAAAGTCTACTTCAATCCCAAATAAGTAACATCGTACAAAAACTCCGTAGTCATCTAAATTCAATACTAGCCATTATGAATGAAGGTGAATTTTGATAAGGATCGTTTTTAGTGTAATGTATTGTGTTTGTTGTGTTGTTGTTCGTGATTTTTGTGATGGTTAACGGATATTGGCTCAAAAAATATACCATAAACACGGCCCGTCCGAATAATAAAACCCGGTCACTTGAACTTTACCCGACATAATATTGTTTTACTACGCGGCTCATATCCATTAATATTAGCCCAAAATAAATAACCATTTTCGGCAAAATTTATCATACTTCAGCCCATGTTTTAATTACCATAATCAACCCAACACCAACTTATCCTATCAATCAGCCCAAGGTTTGTTACACAAAATCTGGTATAGAACTTATAACCACGACCTAATACACTATAGTTGGCCCATGTTCTTGTGTTAAAGCCCGGTTCATCCAAAAAAACTAATACAAATCCAAAATAAGTGACTTGGGGTTATAAAGAGATGCATTTACACTAACCCTAACCCTAATCACTTTTCAAGTGTAGTCAAACACTTCTTTTACTGCTTCCATATATTTCCATCGACCGATCTAAGAAAAAAAAGAACTCCCTACCCACAATACAAATACGCAACAACATATGCTATCAGGATTGTTCAATCACTCATTTAGTTCTTCACAATAATCCGTTAGCAAACACAAAACAATACCCACAAAAACCATTCTTGTTCAATAATACAAAATAACCGTATACCAAAAAGGAAGAACGAAGCTTCAAGATCCTTTGGGTCTCGGGCAGGTTTGCTTTTGTTGTTTTTGTTTAAGATCAATGATGGTTTCATTTAAGCTTGTAAAATCTTTAAAGATTTTTTGAATACAAGCTAAATCTGAGATCTTTTGATTTCTTATCTGTTTTGATCGAGTCTTGTTGGGATGGAGGAGATGTGGTTGAGATTATGTGACGATGGGAATATAGTTTAGATAATGTTGGATTTGTGGTTTGATTGAGGCTGTGTTGTTGATTGATGTTGTGATAGATGTTGGGACAGTTATAATTGTTGTGGTTTAACACGAGTCTGGCTTCTTAATCTGTTCTTTTCTTTCTTTGTCTTGACTCTGTGAGTTGACCCGGTTAACTCGGTAAATACCGAGTTGACTCGGTTGGGTCTGGTAAGGTGTTAACACGCCTTAGCCTGGGGTTGATGTTAAATCGCCTCAGCTTGTTAACTCGCCTTGTTGTTAACTCGCCTTGTACTTGTCCAAAAAAACAGATCTGAGATTTATTCTTGTCTTTTATCAGCTTCATCCATTTTATAGAAAATAAGCTCGAAACACCAATAAACCACCAAATAAGCCCAAACAAGGATGAAATAAGCTCAAAAAAAACTGTCAAAACAATGAACACCAGATCATCTGCTGTTTTGTTAAGCTTTGGAAAACGAATGGAATCAGTTAAAACCCCAAATAAGCTTTGTTAGTACAAAATTCGGATCGGGTTAGCGAGGTGTTGGAAGTCCCTTGTCGGGTCGGGCCTCCAAGTGACTTGAATGAGGGATCTTGTACTAGAGCAAGAGAAGTGATGATTTTTTGCACAATTAAAAGTAAACCGTTAGCCTTACCGTGGGGACGGACCCCACGATTAGACTCCGGCGTGAGAGTAAGTATTCATATTGTCAGAGTATGTGTCAGAGAGAATAAGAATAATTGTGTACCTTTTGGGATGCATTGTGACCCCTATTTATAGGTGTCTAGTACTAGGGTTTCCTAGTATTTCGGTTACTTTAGTAGTGGCCGGAGTGGGTCCCTTGTCGGGCAAGGGTCCGCGTCAATCGTGTTAAACGGACGCAGATGTTCTGCGGACGGATCGTCTTATAGGTGGATCCGCGGACGGATCGTCTACAAGCGGATCCGCGGACGGATCGTTAAGTTCGGGGCCGAAGCCCACGCGAGATTGGGCTTTACCATGGCCTGTTATTGATAGGTTTAGCCATAAAGCCCAAGTGATAATGTGGCCCAAGCCCAGAGGCTTGGTATACCCATTATACGTCATCAAGTCCCCCCAGTCTAGTATGATATTGCCCGTGGGTTATTTCCTGCGTGCGGTGATCAATGCTAGACTTCTACTTTATTTCCTCCTTGAGTTTTGTTTTCGTGAAAAATTTTGCTCGTTCGATTCCACTCGTTCGATTCCGCTCGTTCGGTTCCGATCGTGATTTCACTAGTTCGATTGTCCTTGTTCGATCCAAACACACACCACTCGTTCGATCCTCGAAGGATGAGACTCGTTCGATCCTCAAAGGAAAGTCTAGTTCGGTCCAAGCTAACAAGCCCCTCGTTCGGTCCAAACTAAAGTTACTCGATCGGTCCTAGCAAGAAGAAGCTCGTTCGATCCAAGCTAAAAGTCCCTCGTTCGGTCCATGAAGAAAATCACTCGATCGGTCCTCAAAGTAAAATCACTCGTTCGGTCCTAGAACAAAGAAACTCGTTCGGTCCTAGAAGAAATGATTCGTGCGATCCTCAAGTGAAAAAACTAGTTCGACCCCAAAGAAGTAATATCGTTTCGGTTTCCTCGAAGGAAACCACTCGATCGGTCCAAACAAGAAAAAAAACTCGTTCGATCCAGGCAAGTACTTTGAACCCGTCCTTTTCTTCTTAGCGTCCTTGCGTTTGTCATAGCCACACACGAAATGACCACGACAAAAAGCTTTTAAGCCAAGAAACGACGCCGAAACAATGAGCTCATAAAGAGACGAAATCACTAACACAACACACCTATGAATACAATACGCCCGGTTAGCTCTTGTACAAATTGTCATTGATCAAAAACACCTTTTTCGGGAGGTTTGGTTGATTCAAAATAAACTAGATGGATCATTGTTTTAGTTTTGTGAGATGAAAGTAAAGAGAGGGGATGAACACCAAAAGATGGAATTTAGATTAATGAAAAAGAACAAAAAAAATGAACATCATCCCCTCATGGAGAGCCATGAGGGGTTATTTATACAAGAAGGAAAAGCTAACTTTTCCCTATTTACATAATAGACCCCCTAGGTGTACGCAAGTGTCAACTAATCTCCAAATTCACGTGTAAGACGCCAGCTTCACTAAAAGTGAGGCTAACAGGAGGTCTAGGATTGGTATTTCCTTGATGAATTGGCGTGCAGAGCTTTGTGAAATCGTACTCTTGAATGTTGTCTCGATTTAAACATTGCCCTTCGGTGGCTGGACAATTTCGTATAAGATATGTGCACCTCCACATGTACACAACTCTACTCGGCCGCTTTTGGGTGCGAGTGCTTGGGTTTTGCTTGTGTAAAGCATAGTCTTTCATCATATTCTTAAAGTTCAGAACTTCGGTTGTAAGAGCTGAAACATCTGGTGAAATATCGGGAGTGATGAATGCGAAAATCAACTTTTAGGCACGATGCTTTGATTCGTGAATTACGAACCTAGGATTTACTCTCGGATATTCATTAAGATTCACGAGCCAATCTTATCGGAAAAAAGTTTCCTCCAGCAGCAAAATTCAACGAAATCTGGATCATTAGCATTCAAAAAAGCATTGTAAGACGTATTAATTGTATGTAATTCTAAAAATCAGTGATGTGGGCATGCTCAAAAGAAGGTCATTAAATCGGATCCTCAAGCCTCATTAAAAGATTCGTAACTCTTTGTTAAAATCTTGTGATTTCGTTACGAAGATTTGTCATTTTTGAAGGTGGAAATAATTGATTAATGAATTTTGAAACAAGATCACCCCATGTCAAAATTGATCGAGGAGGTTCTTTTTTAGCCAAATCCGGGTTGAACCTTCAAGAGAAAATGGAAAAAGCATAAGCTTAATTGACGTGCTTGGAATGTCCGAAAATCTCATCGTTGAGGTGATCTTGTTGAAATAACGGATGTGAGCATGTGGAACGCTTTTCTTGTACCGAAAACTGCTTGTTTTGAACAAGATTGATCAAACCATGCTTTAACTCAAAATTAGCATTGATTTCAGGAATTACAATTGCATCCTTGTACCCCTCGGTGGGTGCTTGGAGCAATTGTGTCATAGTCCGGTTATCAGCCATCGAAACTAGGGGAGGATTATCAAAAGGTTCTTCTAAATGAAATGGTTCTACAACAGCTGGTTGGGCTTGTTGTTGATGGTTACGGTTGCGGGTTTGAGAACGAGTGCGCATGCACAAAGTAGAAAAAGAAAATTTAAACTATTTTTTTTCTATTATTATTATATATTTTTTTAAACAAACTAAATTAACGAATAACGAGATAGACAACTTAAACCAAATAATCAAATTTAATTCACGGTAGCTCTTAAAAATTTTACTTTAAGTTAAAACACAAGGACTAAAAGTGTAATTAGTCCAAAGTGTCCTTTTGTTTAGCATATAAATACTCCCCTCTAATCAACATTAGAGGGTAAAGCTCATAATTGTAATTTCCATTAACCTGTTTCCTTTTAATAAAAAAACCTTTGAAAATGATGAAAAAAATACTTTGAGTTTCCCCGACCACCCGAGATCGTGAATCGAGAAACCTCACAAGTGGTATCAGAGCTGCAAAGGCAGTTCGTGATGTTTTAGAGCTTATTCGGTTTAGCTTATTCGACTTATTTCAGCTTATTTTCAGTTCGGTTTCAGTTCAACAGCTTATTTGAGCTTATTTCGGTCCAAATTATGCTCGTTGTGGTTTACACATCCGTTTAGCAGTTTATTCATTTTACAGCTGATACGTATAAAATAAAACACGTAAAAATATAAAATATATAATACGATGGAAAATTACCAGATTACCCTTGAGGACAAAGGTAAAAAGGAAATTCTTCACAAATATATATAACATAATATAATACGTATATTAACCGGGAAGTACGATTCCCCGGGTCGTTTCCCCAACGATTTATGAAATTTAATCCACGTTTGATGCTCGGACAATGATTTGAATTAGAAACAATAGATGATTTGATTAACTACTTTTTACAATTAAAATAAACAAATTATAACAATTAAGCACGAGGACAAATAACGGGAAACCAAATTTTAACTAAAAACGCAAAACGGGATCCCTAAACGGAGATCAAAAACCCTAAATTGCTAAAATCAAACCTAACTTAAAATTTTCTTTTTAAATGGACTCTATTTGACTAAAAAGTAAGTTTAAAGAAAACTAGAACAAAAACGGAGTTGAAATGAGCGTTAAAACACGAAAAATAAAAACGGGGACAAATCCCGTTCTTTAAAAATCGATTTTTTGCAAATTAGACCCTATGAAAACAAAACTAATTTTCCTATGAACTTTATGATAAAAGAAAATTTTCTAAAAAAGATTTATATTTTTTTGATTATTTTTCTATTTTTTATGATTTTTTAAAGTTTTTAATGAAAATAAATGTTTAAAAATACTAAACGAACTATAAAAATTCTAGAAAAATTACAGAAAATAGCTTATACTATTTAAAACCTAGGAAAAATAAGCTTATAATCACAGCTTATCAAATAAGCCACGAAATAAGCTTTAACAGCTTATTAAGCTTAAAATGACAAAATGATTATAAAAGAAAGATAGTGCAAAAGACTAATGGATGAGCTATTGAAGCATAGTGGTAGGGTGTGTGTGTTGTGTGCTAGAGGTCACGGGTTCAAGTCCCAGGCACACATTTTTTTTTTTTTTTGAAAACTCAAAGAACAAAAGTTATAGATTAAGC
>BQNB010007309.1:0-2500 GCA_026074375.1 Tanacetum coccineum | reverse complement strand
TTTGTTTCATGATCAAACAAAAAGTGAGTTTCGACATACGAGTGCTTGGCTTTTTTTTAAAGATAAATATAAGTGGCAAAACCCCGAGTCGACACAAGCACGAAGAACCCGAGGACGGGTAACCGAAGAAGACACCGACATGTTTGGGCCCGATGCTATACCGCGTCCATTCGGGGCTCTACGAAAGTCAAAAGCTCAACGTTCCTCGGGATGCTCATCCGCCACTTTCGGTTCATCGAAAGCGCAAATTACCGAATTGATGCAACAACAAATATTGTTGGATCGTGGAGCGAAAAAAGAATCAATGGATCGCGAGCTAGCGGCTAGACTCGCGGTTTGCGAAATTCAAAAAAGAAACGAAGACTTGAAGATTCTTACTTTCGACACTACCGGGATGAATCCGAAGGATGCGGCGAAGATCGAGGCTTTGAAAGACAAGACCCGGGATACATATTTTAATTTCTAAATTGCTGTCGTATTTATTTTATGTATTTTTTTTACTTAAGTTTATGTTTTTTTTATTTAAGTTTATGTATTTTTTTTTATTTAAGTTTATATAATGTGTTTTTTTAATTAATGAAATTTAAATTTTAAGTTTATAAGTTTTTTTTATATAAATAAATGAATAAAATAAGTGAAAAAAGTAGGGACCCCATAACACCAAAAATTGTGATGTTGATTAGGGAGGGTGTTTTTGGTGTTATGAAAAAAAGTGGTGATGTGACACCACTTTTCTCACGGCTTGAGCCCACGGCACCAACACCATACCCCGTGCTCTAAAAGCCGTTTTCAAAATTGGAATCATATTTATGATTGTTTTTGTCTTTGTGAGATGTAAAATCAGATCATGATCTTACTATCCTACTATAAATGTCATTTTCTTAATAGTCTTTGTAATTTCATTTTCCAGTATACAAATCTATAAATTATTATATATCATAAACACAAAATTATATCAATGTTTAATAGAAATGTAGTCATAAATTATGATTATGAAAATATTTAAGAAATTTTTTAAAAACGACAAATATTTTATTAAAAGACCCAAGCAGGGGCCAAAAAAATTACATCAACTCTAAAACATAATATTTTAAGAAAATTAACATGTTGTTGTTCAAATTCTATAAAACATAATCTATAACTTTAGAGTTTTTTAGTTTGTGGTTCAATAAAAGTAAGATCAAATACGATTAGATTCTAAGCTCATATGGTCAAATCGGGATCTATAAGATCTTAAGCTTGCAAGGATAATGCGTAAAATCAAGATCGTTTTTGCTTTGCAGTATCGTAAGATCCAATCAAGATCTTAACAACCATGATAAAAACCATACTCAAATAAACAACTGTTTGCGTAAATTTAAACTGCGAAAATGTATATGTCTGACAAAAAATTGTACTGTGGCTCTTTTTTAAAAGATGATAGAAAACAACTAACTAATGTTTAAGTAATTTACCGTTCTAGAGGAGATAGGAGGGTTCCCACGCTTCTAGACGAGTAATCCACCTAAGTATCTGAAAGTAAGACAGAAAACCCGTTAGCTCGCCCCGGGTGTTGACCCAGGACCAAGCTCGGGCGTGAAAGTAAGTACTTTTGTAAGAGCCGAAGGGGCTATAAGTAAGAGCCGAAGGGGCTATAAGTAATAAATGTGTGTGTGGTGAAATTAATGCTGCCCTTCAAGTAGTAAATGCTTGGGTATTTATACTACTTGAAGTACTGTTTAGAAATACTGTTCTTGACACCTTGGGAATGAAGGAGACGACCTATGCCTAGCCTTTGCCTTGGGTGTCGGTACTCCTTGGAGACATCGCTCCTTAATTCCCGGGATAGTGATGTTGCATAAGTGTTTGTTATTGTCCAACGGTTTGAAGAGGTGTCCCTCTTTATCGAGTCTGACGTTTTGTCTTCTTTCGGGTTGATGTAGTGCGCCCGTCCGGACCCGTCCGACCCGTTCGGATATGGGGCCCGTCCGGTATATACGCGGACAACTAACGCGATATATTCATACTTGTTGCTGTTTTTCATGGTGTTTTCTCTTTGATACTCAGTCACAGCTAATAGTAATAAACAAAACCCGCGCGTTGCAGCGGGGCTAATTTTTTCCGGAATAATTTTTTTTTTTTGCGATGCGTTATGGCGGGGCTAATTTTTAATATTTTCCTTTTTTGTATGATTCGGGGAAAAAAAATTGCGTTGGGACGGGCTAATTTTTTCACGAATATTTTCTTTTTTTGGGACGGTTTTGAAATTTTTTTACGGGAATCTTTGTGTAAGAAAATCTTAAATAGTTAAAAGGTGAGGGTCCGTTTTGTATTTTTTTTTTACTTTGGGCCAGATTTTAGGCTATTTTTGGGTTGTTTTTTTTTTGCTAATTTTTTCCCGGATATTTTTTTTTGGTACGATTTGGGAAAAAAAATTTGCGTTGGGACGGGTTAAATTTTTCTCGAATATTTTCTTTTTTTGGGACGGTTCGATATCTTTTTTTTTTTGGGCCGATGAATG